>JAOTIZ010025179.1:0-10084 GCA_027123425.1 Erythroxylum panamense | reverse complement strand
ACAATTATTCCAGTACTAAAAGATAAATCAGTCCGTAACTTAGAAAATTCTCCGGTCCGGACTTTCTCCCAAAATTTTCAGAAAATTTCTAAAAATCACTACCAACTGAAAATCACTCCTAGAACATTCCAATTCATATTTTCAAACATAATTATCTCAGAATTATCACTTAAACTAATATAATTTCTTAATTTGATGAATTTTCACCTCTTAAGTTATAACCACCTATCATAAAATTGATTAATTAATATCTTTATTTGATTAAAATTTCTATGGATGCATTAATGTTTATGAAATTTCATAAAAGGTTTGACCCTAACACTTGAAGATTTATCTAAATCTATCTCTAGCACCCTATGCAATAATAAAGATATTTCATAAGTATAAAAACTCTTCCATAAAATAACTATAATTAATCTAGAACAAACAAAATACTAGCTTTCCTCTTATATAGACAATAAAATATTGAACTATGCGTCATCCTTGAAATAGTAAACATAATAAAAAGAATTATAGAAATCAAATAAAATGATTTTAGATGTGATTCTCACTCTAAAATCTAAATGTTCTCCACTTTGTTGGAATGGTGTTGAATCTCTTTACTCATTAAAGATGACTTGAAGTCTTGTCCTCTAGGGTTTCTCTCTCTTAACTAGGGTTTTAAGTCTTTATATAGTAGATCGGCCATAAATAGCTCAAATAAAAAAATAACTCACATTCAGAAAATATGGCAAAATTCTAAGGAAAATATATGTATTTTCATGTGCATTAAATACTCTTAAACTTAGAATTTTATTAGTCCATAAGTAAATCAATCTTAGTTGTTCTATACTTAAACAATTTTTAATTATATGAAAGCTTTATAAATTCATTAAAGTAATAAAAAATGCTCAGTATCTACTTAATCATTCATCAAGTATTTAGGTCCTTAAATACCTGCACTAACTTGCAATTGAATCTAATTTAAATTAGAAAATATTTAAAAATCAAATCAATTAAAATAATTTAAAACTATATAATGAACAAAAAAAGAGTAAAAAAAATTCACTCACAAGAACTTGATAAACCATATTGGAAATTTTATTTGTTATAGCTTTAATGTAGCATAAAAGATTGTTTGAAATATCATCCTAACCTTTTAATGTAAAGGTAAACACCTTGTTATGAATACCCTCAATTACTTAGTTAGGTCATAATTTCAAATGCCTACTAGCATCACTCTTACCTTTGAACCTTTACATATATTAAAGTCAATGAAGTAAATTTATTCAAGCTCACTTTGTTCTCACATCTTTTATCTCAAACATATAGAATATTAGTCACTTTGATAAGTTCAAATTGTGTTAAATTCATATGCACGGTCTCAATATTCCAATAAAGCATCAATCTTAAGAATATCAAATCAATTTGAAACTAAACTAGTTATTATTGCTTATTTTTAATTAACCTAATCTAGTTGAATTACAACATAATCTTACTTTTGATAATTCCTCTTAATCTTCCTTTAATTATTTATTTTTTCAAAATTTTTACTTATTAAATTAATTGTGATTAGATAAATTTACTTAAGATCAAATATGGCTCAAAATAACCTAATCCATACAACTAAATTGTACATAATTCTTAATAGACATATAATAAAAACAAAAAAGATATATAGTATATAAAAGTGGAAATAGAGGAAGAACAAAATAAAAGATTAAGGAAACTTCTCTGAGTCATTTATTGCTTGCTATAGAAAACTATAAAATACAAAGTTTAGTAAGAACAAAATTAAAAAAAATAATGAATAAAAGAAAAATAATATAACTAAAATGTAAAGTATAGTTTGGAATGTACAAGGGAAAAGCAAAATAAAATAATTATAAAAGAGAAGATAACAGAAACATTAGTTCAATTTTTAATCACTTTAGCATTCTTGCTATCTTCAATAAGCATTATTGATGGTTGAGATGAAGAGGGTCTTACGGGATTTACAAATCTGACATCTTTAAAATGCATTAATAATCTCTCCTCTAGTATACTGATGCTCTCATAAATTCTGTATAATGTTTAACCTTAGATTATCCACTATATCTCCGTTTGTTACAACATCTTATTGATTCTTTTCACATGAGTTATTTAGGTATTGGTTTCATATACTGAGACTTTGACACCCCATCTTTATATGGCTCCATAATTGTTATTGGTTATAGTTACTGCTCTTTCTGGTGTATCTCTCTAGCCTTTCCCATATAAGCTTCATCTCCTATATGATCTCCCTCCATCTTAACTAAGGTATATGCTCCTATGATTTTCTTAAATAATTATATGTATTTCATCATCTTGAGATCAATGGTGAGCATAGTATATCTTATTGTCAGATTTCCAAGAGTGGGTAAAATCCTTAAGTTCTTTCATCATAAAGTCTGATAGTTATAGATTACATCATGTTTTTATGGGTAGTTTAGTTTATAATCAATTGTTAATTTGATTGTTTAGTGTGTGTTTAGGTTAGAATTGTGTTAGTTAGTAGGTATTTGTGTTTTAAGTGTTTTGTGGGTTAGAGCATGCTTTTGAGCCTCAATCTTATATATTTGAGGTGTCTTGATGAGTTTGTTAGTATTTCAGGGAAAAGAGTGGAAAACAGAGAAGATTTGGAGAAGACCTAGTAACTAACATAGGACCATAATCATGGCTAACAAGCCACAATCATGATAGAAGCAAGTGTAAGAGGCCATGATCGTGGGATAATCTGCCACGATCGTGACAAAAGGCCAAAATACTGGCCACAATCGTGGCCTGCGCGCGGATAGACATGGGGCTACTTTAGGTTTTAAGTTTTTGAGGGACTTTTCGAACCTTGTGGGCTCGAGAAAAGCCCTAAGGTTGCCCTAATCAGAAAGGAGTATCAAAGGAACATAATGCAAACCTAAAAGGGAGCTTCACTTCTGCCACTTTTGGAAAACCCTAAAGGAGAGAGAAAGAAGAGAGAGAGAGAAGAAGAAGAGGAAGAAGAAGTAGGTCTTCCAACATTGTTACCTTTTTGGAAAAGTGCGTCTCCCGAAACTGCTACCTTCTTGGATTATCAGATCTAAGTTCTTTCTTCTTTCCATTTTCATTTTTATTCATTTAATGAATAAGATTGAAACGGATTGTATGATGATGGAGTTTAGATTGTTGATGGAGTTTAGATTGTTGATGATGTTCTAACTCTTTCTTCGGGATTTATCTTAATTTAATGCTAATATATTCATTTTTATGTTTTATTGATTGGATGTTATGATTAATTGTGGTATTTGCATATTTCGGTAATAAACCGAGAGGGTGAATTGGATAAAAATGATTGGATTGTATTAACAAGAGTTAGGGGATTCAATAGATCACGTGATTATCCTTATCGAGTTTTATATGGAGAGAGATCCCGTATGAGTTCCAATAGTTTATTAGAGGGCTTAAAATCTTATTAGAATTGTGGGTCTTTTTATTAATTGAGAGATTGCAAACTCTATAATTCAATTAGGGTTTATGATTTAAGGTTTAACGATTATAACTCGAGAGAGTAACGACCGTTTGATAGTTTTGAGCCGACACCACAATAAGGCATGAATGGCTAGTTTAGCATTAATGATAAAAAAATCCCCTCTCTCATAACTTGGTAATTTATTTTGAGTGATTTTCATTGTGACTTATGTGTTGCTCAATTTCCCTTATTTGTATCTTAATTTCCCAAATTAAATTCCTACTAATTAAATTCTCGTATTTACTTTTCTATGCATTTTTATTTTATTTTCATTTTATTAAATTTATAGCCTTAGATAACCTACGATTAGATTAGTTCACCCTCTTCATGGAATTGACCCTTCACTTTCTACAATTCATGACCTGTGGGCTTGCGGTAATTGAAGGCTACAGAATTAACACCTTCAATCAAGTTTTTGGTGACGTTGATGGGGAGGCATAGGATTAGTTAAGTTCTTTTTAGTTTAAGGCATTTTTACCCCTCTTGTGTCGATGCTCTTACATGAACACAAGAGTTATAAGAAGAACAAGTCAAATAGTTAAAGATTTGACATTTGATATCACTCATTTGGAATGAGTTATCCGAAGAGCCAAATACTAGGAAGAAGTAGTTAAGGAACCAATGTTAGAAGAATATAATCAAAAGTTCAATCAAGGAGCAAAACAAGGGCATCCACTGAGAAATCTTATGGATTTTATAAGGTCGGGCTTCAATGCAGGAAGTCAAGTTATGGCTAGACCACCAGTTCAGGCTGCCTCTTTTGAAATTAAATCAGCCCTTTTAAGCATGCTACAGACAAATGTGCAATTTTATGGACTAACAAACGAGGACCCTAATGCACATATTGTGAACTTCCTCAAGATATGCGATACCTTCTGATATCATCAGATGTTAAAGGATGCAATTAGGATGAGGCTTTTCCCGTTCCCATTAAGGGATAGGGCAAAAGCTTGGTATCACTCTCTTAACCAATCCAACATCACTATATGGGAGCAATTGGTACGTGCCTTCTTAGATAAATATTTTCCCCTCACCAAGGAGACTAAGATAATCAAGGAGATTACAAACTTCCAACAAGGTGATAGGGAATCGATCTATGAAGCATGGGAGCGATACAAGGATTTGCAAAGGAGGTGCCCACATCACAATATACCAAAAGAGTTCCTCCTGCAAACATTCTATAATGGAGTAAACCCACCCACAAGAGGCACTATTGATGTAGCCTTAGGAGGTTCATTAATGAGGAATGCAGTGGATGAAACTGAGGAGTTGATAGAGGAGATGGCGAGCAACAGTTGCTTGTGGACAAATGAGCAGAGTAGATAACCAACAATTTTTCGATTGCAAAAGGGAGTGATAATTGTCAATCAAATGATAGAAATGCAAGCTAAAATAGACAATCTAACTTGACAACTAAATAATATGAAGGACTCTTCATCAACTTTTGTGAAAGTGGTTCAGCTGAAGTGTAAGTTATATAGGCAAATGGACCATGACACCATTGACTATTTCCTTATGAAAGGTGATGGAGCAGAACTAGTAAACTACATAGGATCTAAATATGGTCAAGAAGGGGGAAACAACCCCTACTCTTACTCGTACAATCCTGGATGGAAAAATCATCCAAAATTTTCATGGTCTAACAACACAAAAGACCAGTTTAAACCTGAAAAAACGCCTAGTTTCCAATAAGTGAAAACAAAAAAAAAGGACTCCAAATTGGATAAGATTTTGGATAAGCTTGGAAGCTTAGATAATGCTCAAAAAGATTTGGAAGGTAGATTCGAACAAGTAACAAAGAATCATGCCTCTTCCATCCATAACTTGGAGGCTAAAATAAGCCAATTGATAAGTAACTTATCATCACAAAATATAAGGAATATTCCAAGCACTTTTATATCAAAATTGAGGGAATAGCTAAAAGTTATCACACTACAAAGTGGGAAGGAACTCGAACAACCCATAAAGACAAAATTCGTAAACTCTACTCCTATTGAAAAAGACTCAGAAAAGGAGAAGGAAGTAGATATAAGCAAATATCCTCCTTATGTCAACCCTCCACCATATCAACCCAAGGTTCCCTATCCTCAGCGATTGCAAAAGAATAAATTGGATGCATAATTTTCAAAATTTGTAGAGAATTTAAAGACACTGCAGATAAATCTTTCATTTGTTGAGGCTTGGGAACATATTTCGAAGTATGCTAAGTTTTTGAATGACATATTGTCAAAGAAACATACTTGGATAGAAAACCAAAATATGACTCTAAATGGCACCTACAGTTCCATTATCACCAGCTAGATGCCATCTAAGTTGAAAGATCTAGGGAGTTTCACAATACCCTGTGTGGTTGGTGAATTTGAATTCACAAAGTTCCTATGCGACTTCGGAATAAGTATCAATCTTATGCCTTTGTTGATATTCAGGAAATTAGGGTCGGGTGAGGTCAGGCCAACATCAATGCTAATTCAGTTGGCTGATCAATCTATTAAAAAAACCATTTGGAGTGGTAGAAGATGTTCTGATGTAAGTGGATAAGTTCATTATTCCTGTGGACTTTGTGGTTCTTGACTTTAAAGAGGATAAGACCTGTCCACTGATCCTTTGTCGACCATTTATGAATACAGGGCAAGTTGTAATTGACATTCATAAAGGGAAATTGACACTTCAAATTGGTGAAGACTAGATAGAGTTTAATATGAACAAGGCTTTAAAAATTCCATCTGAAAGCAACGTGTGCATAAAGGTTGAAATTATGGATCAAAATTTGCAAGAACAAGTAGAGAGTTGCATTACCGAAGTGAAATCAATAGAAGCAGAGATAGTTAATGGAGATAAGAAGTCAAACAATGCAGAGAATGAAAGAAATGATGAGACAGAGAAGTCTAGTGTTCAAACGCATCAAGACATATTAGTCTGAAATGAAGTACCTATACCACCCTCCATAGAGAAACCACCCATCTTGAAGCTTAAACCTTTACCTACACATATCAGATATGCCTTTCTTGATGAAGGTCAAATATTACCCATCATCATCTCTAATCAATTGAATGGGAAACAAAAGAGTAGGGTGGTAGCAATTATTAAATGGTGAATGAAGGCCATCAAATGGAAAATTTCTGATATTCAAGGTATAAGCCCAAATGTCTATATGCATCGAATAAACCTTGAAAAAGGATGTAGAATGGTAGGGAAGCATCAACAGAGGTTGAATCAAAACATGAAGGGCACGGTTAAGAAAGAAATAATTAAAATTTTAGATGCAAGAATAATTTATCCCATATTTGATAGTGAATGGGTCAGCCTAGTACAATGTGTACCCAAGAAAGGTGAAATGACAGTAATAGAGAGTGCAAGTGGAGAAGTAATTTCAACAAGAACAGTCACGGGATGGAGGATATGCATAGATTATTGCAAACTCAACACAATGAATAAAAAGGACCATTTTCCTCCTTCATTTATAGACCAAATAATAGAAAACATGTCTAGTCATTCATTCTACTACCTTTTGGATGGATACTCTGGATACAATTAGATCTTCATCTACCCAGAGAGCCAAGAGAAGACTACATTCACCTATCCTTATGGTACCTTTACATATAGAAGGATGCCTTTCGGAGTGTGCAATGCCCCAGCCACATTTCAAAGAAGTATAATGTCAATCTTTGTCAATCTGAACAAAGATATAATGAAAGTGTTCATAGATGATTTTTCAATTTCTGGAGACTCTTTTGAGATATGATCAACAAATTTAGACAGAGTGCCCGAAAGATGAGAAGCGACACATTTTGTGTTAAACTAGGAAAAGTGCAACTTTATAGTGCAAAAGGGGATAATGATCTGGTGTAAATTTTCGCACCAAGGATTTGAAATGGATAGAGCGAAAATAGAAGTTATAAAGAAACTCCCACTACCAAGGAACGTACTGCCAAGGAATGCAATGCAAGGATTCTTATGCTGTGTAGGATTTTACCTTCGATTTATTAAAGATTTCTTACAAATTGCAAGACCTTTGACAAACCTATTAGTCAAGGATATGCCCTTTTTATTTGATGAAGAGTTTGTATCTGCATTTAATAAACTAAAGGGGGCACTAACATCTACACCAATTTTAACTCCGCCTAATTAGACACTCCTATTTGAGGTCATGTGTGATGAAAGCAATCAAATTATAGGTTGTTTACTAGGCCAAAGGAAAGATGAAAGGTTGCATGTGATCTACTATGCAGGCAAGACCCTTGTAGGACCTTAACTTAATTACACCACCATAGAAAAGGAATTACTTGCAGTGATGTATGCATGTGATAAGTTTCGATCATACCTCTTGACGTTATAGGCAATCATATCAATAGATCAAGCAATTTAAAAATATCTTTTCAACAAGAAGGATGTGAAATCGAGGCTTATTTGGTGGGTGTTACTCTTACAGGAATTTGATATAGAAGTGCGAGATAAAAAGGGAGTGGAAAATGTAGTTACACACTACTTATCACATTTGTAAAGAGGGGAATACTATAACACCTCACTCTTGCAATACACGTAATTGACATCCTGAGTGATATCTAAGTACATACCCCACAATGTTGGCATCTTAGAAACAATCATTCAATCAAAACTCATTACAAACCCTTTTTTATATTCAATATATACGTATGCGGAAATTAATAATCAAATCAGAACCACTTTATTTTTGAAATATTTCCACTCACAAATGTGACAATCATTTTACAAATCATCATAATTCAACAACCACTTGGGCCCTTTTTATTTACAAAACACTTGTAATCATAATGTCATTTCATTACCAAATCATTTACAAACTCATTGTACAATATTTGTGGAATTATAGTTAAAGACAAAAATCACTGAAGACATATGCAGGTGCAAACTGATCCCAACGCTTAATCCATATATGATCTCAGTGGCTATACCCCACTTAGCCTAACTGAATAATTCCTCTGAACCTAAGAAATATTGCAAATTTTGGGTGAGTTTTTACAAAATCAGTGAGTGACCATCCTTGATGGCTTACTGATTCATATAATACACCACATCATATTTTCACATAATTTACATTACTTCATTTATCATATAGAATCATGTTCAGAGAAATCAAATCGATCATTTCAATCATTTAAAAATATACATATCACTTATAATGTAAAGCACATGAGACTTACTTTCATTTATTACTTTATTATGACCGAGTGCTTTTCACATGCAAATACAGACATTGGTCCATTTGGTTCGGTCAGAAACAAAAATCACAGAGCAAAGCTCTTTGTGCAGAATACTGAGCTTAAATCTCTTTCAAATTGGCTACTCCGGTCACAATTGCCTTTATGTATCATGCATTCATGTAATGGAATACATCACATTATATTTACAATCAGTCACTTATTTCCACTTTGCACATGTCATTGGACCTTAGTCCGGTATTCAACATTTAAGTTGAGAATCACTTATTTATTTCATATTCTTATTCACATTTAGAACAAATTTATTATCGCACCATGGTCGGGCATTTAACAATTAAGCTATGTATCACATATTTCATCAGGTTCACAAACAAAGAACACTTCAAATAATTTTCACATGCATCACATGCCTCGGACATATATTGTCCAGAATCAACATATTCACATCATTCTTATCAATAATTATTTGATACAGAAATTTAAAACAAAACAAAAACTTAAAATAAGACCATTTAGGTCGACTCACAGTATGCTCCAGATAGCTATTGCTTTGATGTCCCAATAATGTCTAGACATTGTCGCTCTTTATAACATTTAACACATACACATATCACTAATTTGCACAATTATGAAGTCAATTAGACACATATCTATGTCTCTCGTTTACTCTAAATTAAAAATTATTTCATTCAAATAACTATAGAACAATATATTGTGAAAATACCGAAGCATGTTTAGTGATAATACTCTAGTCATGAAGTTCCATAATTGTTCATCATTTTTGTTCCAATTCAATCAATTGATCTTTTCCAAATCAGTTCAGATGGATATAATGTTTGATGAAGATGAAAAACAATGTGTTATGAGTCTATTGGTTCAAGAATCAAGTCATTTGGGCATTGGGTGAAGAAGTTATGATAAAAATATCAAAGGATGTTGAAAAGCAAACTCTCTTCAAAAAATGTTGAAAGTCGCGATCGTGCCACTTGTACCTACGAAGTTGCGATTGTGTTACTTCTTCAGAGAAATCACGATTGTGCTTCTCTCTTCTTCTTCACCAAATATCACTTCTTCTTCTCCTTTCATTTTTTTATTCTCACTTGAAGCTTCTTCAATTAACACAAATGAGTCTCTCATCTAACTTCATATTAACTCTGTTGGACTCCACTGCTGGAGCCCAACATCGGATGTTGAACCCCGCTGTCGGAGCCCTACATCCTAACTGAGAGCGTGGTGCTGGACCCATGAAACATGCTACGAATGCATTTAAAGAAAAGACCCACGGAAGATTTAATGGGCCTGCTGGGAAAATATACTTGAAACCTGCTTTCATGCAATTTAAACAAACAATGATATTTCATATTCCAAAAGATGAGTTTTACAA
>JAOTIZ010025061.1:0-10090 GCA_027123425.1 Erythroxylum panamense | reverse complement strand
AAAATATATAAATTTCAAATAAATTTTGATTTAATAATTAAAAATATATAAAATAAATATTAGTTTATAAATAATAAATTTTAAATTATTTATTTTAAAAATAAAATATTTTTATTAATACTTTATTAATAAATATCATATAAAATATTAAAATAAATAAAAATAAAAATAATTTATTAGTAATAAAAATAAAAATACTTTATTTTTAAGTTTTATTTAATTTATAATTTATAATAAAAATAAAAATATTTATTATTATTTTAAAAACTTTGAAAAAAAAGGGGAAGGAGAGGTAGGAGGAAGGGAGAAAAATTTTGAAAATTTTGCAAAAAAGTCCCCAATTTTTTAAAATTTAGTATTTATCTAATATTTTGAATACCGGCCGGTTAAATTTTGAAAATTTTTGAAAACCTCCTAATTTTTTAAAATTTTCAGTACCGGTCGATATTTATCCAGTATTTTGAATACTAACCAGTACCACCCGATACAGTCAAAATCAGCGGGTACCAACCATTACTTAAACTTGGTACCCAAACTTAATATACCGTACCGATTTTGGTACGGTACGATACAAAATTCAAAACAATGATTGAAATCATTTAAATTTGGTTGTACTTAAGTTCATGCTTAAATTACGAAACTCCAAATTATTTAAAATTTAAATTTAGCATAAAATTGAACCTAATATTTCGAATTCGACACTTACTCAATTTATTGTCACTCTTAAATATTGATTCTTGATATATAGTGGTTCCATAATATAAATAATATGTATTTTTAAAATAATAATTTTATATTATTTTGTTATATTATAAAACTTGTGAGTAATGCTAGACACAACTAGGTGATTTATGAATAATAATCATACAAAGATCTTATTTTAATTATTCTTTAAGAATAATAATTTCTTTTTCATAATATATATATATATAATAAAAGATAGAATCTCTTATACAATTTAAGATTATTAAAAAATTGGTTATAATTTTTAATTATTTTAAAAAAATATTACTTTACACTTTTATAAAAATAATGGTACAATATATGTGACATTAATATTACACATTATATTTAAGGACATTTTCCTTATAAACTTCTAAGGGATTTAAGGGCATTTACATTGTACCCTGGTTAGTACAGTGAAATGAGTTGAAAACATACTCTATTATCAGAATGGATTATACCAGTATATTCTGTGAGCTATGGATGAAGGAAAATAAATAAATATTATTTAAATTGGTTTTTTAAAGGCGCTTCCCATAATTGATATTGCTCAATGACTATAGAAAGATGTTTTCTCCATTGCTTTAGTGGTTGATACCACTCAAGGAAAGTCCATAGCAGAGAACATAAAAAGTGAGAAACACACAGTCCCAAATATTCATAAGGGATAATATTGCAAACTTTAGTGATAAAGAGGTGGTATCACTAACATGAATAATACCAATAAATCTCTCAAGCATACATCCTTTTGCATTCATATAACGTAAAACAATAGTCAATTGTTCTTTGATTGAGATATCACGAGACTTATCAATAAGGATAAAAAATAACCCACCTTGAAGATCATTAATAATGACATTGGAGGTTTCAATTGCAGCAGCTTTGACAATATCCTTTTGTATGTGAGGAGCAATGACTTTGAGATTTCCACGGGCATTGCTTAAAACAACATTGTTGATAGCTTCATTATGGTCAGCCAATAATTGTAAAAGTTGAAGAAAATTACCATTATTACTATAAATTTTTGATTCATTATGATCACGAAAAGCCAATTCTTGACGTAAAAGGAATCGAACACAATCCACCGATGTAGTGAGTTGGATATGATAGTCCTTTTGAGCATGATTAGATTGATTAGCATAAGCAACTTAAATATGTAATTTCTGATTCATCAAATATTCACATTTCTTCCAAGCTATATTGTGAGAGTTATTAGAACCTCTTACATGAATATGAAATCTGTCTTTTTTATTTCAATTGTTAAATCCATCAGTAACAAAAGTATCACCACTTGCTTGACTTTCAATATCCGACCTAAAAAGATAGCAACATAAGCAAAAAGCTACATCTTTTGTAACACTATACTCCAACCAATTGACGTATTCTTTAAACCAGGATGGAACAAATCTACGATAAATATTTTCAAATTTTCTTTATGAAAAATCATGCTCAAAAGGTTGACATGGACCCTTTTGCAAATAAGCTCTTCGTATTCTATCATGGTGATTAGGATGATAATCTGAAATTTTTTTCTGCAATCCTGGATCAAACTGAAGATCATCTAAATTGACTTCTAAATGAGAATACTTTAAAGGGTTGGGGCTATAATCCTTATTTGTAAGAGGCCTTTTGAGAAATTTGTCTATAACTAAAATCAAAGTTAAGTAATTAGGGACAAGTTGAATACAAAATAAATAAAAAATTATCTATTCACAAAAAATTAACTAATTAAAACTATTTAAAAACATTTTACACATATGCAAATAAGAAAATAATTTATGGAAAATATTATTTTTATATGTGGAACGATTTATAATTATGTATATTCTAATATTAGACTTTTACCTTCACATTTAAATTCAAAATAGGTAAGGCCTTTCATCAAGTAGAAATTTCCAGGTGCTCTTTTATAAATAATAATTTGAAGCTATCTACCAGAAAAAAGTTGTTTTGTCCCAATGCATGACTTTATTTATAAACAATTAGATGTCAATCACCTTTATAAACTATTAGATGCCAGAAAACAATGTTTATAAACGATTAGATATTTAGATGTCAATCACCTTTATAGCCGAACCCAGGACCAAAAACTCTGCCTCTGCATCTGCGTGATTGCGTATAAACTCTCGCTTTGGGCGTGCGGTAGTTCTTGTAGAGGTAGGGAAAGAAGAAGTCAAAAAGACAAAAAATAGTATAATAAAGAAGCCAAAAGGGTAGAAATTTTGAATAAAAAAAGTCAATTAAGTATGTAGGTTTTATCTCTTTATTTGTAGGCTTTTATTTAAAAAAGTTATGTGCTCAAATAATAATAATCTTAATAAAAATAGATGGGCTCAGATTTTATTTTTTATTTGATATCTTAATATATTTTTATTTTTATTTTTTTGTCATCAATTAAATAAATGGGAACAAAATTTTAATTTTTTTTGTAAAATTAAAATTTTAAATAAAAACTTTTCAGATTGTAGGAAGGTTGGGGACGATAGCACTGTTGGCAACCAACGTGACTACTGAGTGAATCTGAATGATGGATTGGATTTGGTTGTGGGGGGGATTCAATGGAAGGTCGCTATTTATAGGCAATTTCATACATGGCTGCCACAGATAAAGTGTAGAATTCAATAATAGAGCTTAAGACCGGAGAAGGCTGTGGCCGTCTTGACTTGAGAGCGTCTGGGACGCCAGTAGCCTACTAAAATAGAAGAATGAATTGATAATAACGTTTAGAAAAACAATTATTATAACTATAAAATTGTCATTTTAGATTTAGATAAATTTTCACAATGTAAAAAAACTCTTGATATGTCACATTATGAGTGCTTAAATTCGAGACACTTATATATAAATTAACATGCCTTTAAAATAATAATTATAAAACCATTCAAGTAATTTTTTTAAAATTATTCACGAAATATTTTAGGAGGGTTTAAATATAATAAGACACCTTTAATTCATCCACAATTAAATTAATTTTCGCTCGAACTGAATAAGTACGGAGCCAAACCTAGTATTTTTTAACGATCCTATAAGCTGTTCGTCATCCATAATATCATTTTTTGTCATTATCGGCTCATTTATTCTGTTGTTCACAAGAGACGGAATGGAAGACGTCAAGTATTTTAGACGAGCCTACGAGCTGGTCGCCATCCTCAATTTGCTCATTTATTGTGTTGTTCGTCAGAGATAGAATAACGACAAAACTAAGATCTAAGTTGCCGATCGGAATTCCAGCTTGTATGGCTTTTGGATAATATTGTTAATATATATATATATATATATATTAGTCAAACAAAATTTTATCTTTGTAGACATAAAATAATAATAACAGTCAGTAAAATTTCGTTAAGACCCGAGATTCAACAGTACTTAGCCTTATCTCTAACTAATAGAAGGGTAGAAGACATGCATTTATAGTGCAGTTTTGAAAATTTTACTCTAAAATTTAAAATTTTTGACTTTGTAGAAATACTTTCTTTTAGATATTAATTAAAAATAATGATAAAACATATTTCATGAAAATATTATATATATAGATTAATCAAAATATTATTAATATAGTATCTCAACTTAGCTTGACTTATATTTAAATTAATAATTTAATAATTATAATAAACTAACAATTTAGATCATATTCAATTAATTCAAAGCAATATTTGCATTTGATACTTATAATTTATTATTATGTTTAGTTAATCATACTAATCCAGCTAAACTTAAATTAAATTTAATTATATTGACTTGAAGGTTTCGTTCCCGCAAGCATCTAACTACGTATCAAAATTTGATACGTAAAACTAACACTGTTCACCTCATCTTTATTTTGCATTAAAAAATATTATGCATGCTTTTTAAAACATCAAGCGTATAAATGTAGTCAGTAGTTAGACCTAAGTTTACGTGGATGGCATGCATGACCTCATGCCCCATTTTCATAAATAAAAAATGAAAATAGTTCAAGTCCATTACGCATATTGGGATATGTCCAAAACTACTTAAAAGTATTAGAAGTGCCTAACTCACCCCCAAAAGCTTGCTTAAAGGAAAAGGTTTGTATATTTTGAATACTCTTATAATTTTCCGATATGGAATTCCTGACACACCCCTCTCAGTCCATAATAGGACTGGACATTGGATGGACATATTGAGCAAAGGGATATAACCGGATATCGCTCCAAACTATCAAGACAAACTGGCTCTGATACCATGTTAGAAGTGCCTAACTCACTCCCAAAAACTAGCTCAAGAGGAGAAGGTTTGCACACTATTATAAATTCTTGAATACTTTCATAATTGTCTGATGTAGAATTCCTGACAAAAGGTGTCACCCTTGATCGTCTTTGCTTCAAAATAAAATAACTACAGTTTGGTGGAAGAATATTTACACACGATCAGATATTTGTTATTTTTCTTCGATCAGATATATATATGTTACATTCGACCCTTTCCAATACTTACATTTAATCAGATATATGTTATTTTTCTTCTTTGAATGAACTTATGAAGTAAGAATAAGCGACTATAACGAGCAAATTTAGTATTTATATAAGGTAAGGCTCTTTAGATTTCTCTTGATCCGGCCGAATTTGTTGTTGTTGTATTTTATTATATCCTATCTGTAGTTAAATATTATTTTTTATCTTATTATTTTCATAATTTTGTATAACAACTAAAACTAATGTTTTTAAATCTAGACCGGCCTGTTCGACTTAAATAAATATGAACCGACCTTATTTTCACTCTGGTTTAAGTTAATAACTACTTATAAGAAGAAACTAACCAAAAATCGGTCGATTCTTGAAAAACCCGTAAAGCAGTTTGAAAATCTGTCAAAATGTGTAGTGCCCCAGCAAATTTCACATACCAACCTATAAATGCTTGGAACTTACATTAATTGCTTAAGAATACAAATAATGTTTCTGCCGAGTGCATTAATTGAACTTGTTCTTTTCTTTTAGAACAATTTAGTGTTTAATTTAAGGAAAAGTAGTACTCCCTCATATCCAAAATAAAAGTTATTTTAGAGGGATTTTAATTGTTCAAAATAAATGTCATTCACGATTTTTCATGCAAGTTTATAATTTTATTTCCAAAATTACCCTTTAATTTCTCTCACATCCTAATTATACATGTTACATTTTCAAGGCAATTCAACATGCAATTAATAACGGTATATCAAACATTTCACTAGCTTTCTTAATAAGTGTGCATATCTCTAAAACGACACTTATTTTGAATAAGAGGGAGTATATTTGTATCACAAATTGTCATCAATAAAATATTATTAATTATATATATATACTAGACAGTTTCAAAATTGTTTATGACCAATTGGTGATTAATTAATTGTAATGTTACAGTCTAGTCCCAAATATTTTTATTTTTAAAGAACTAAAAAGTTTGACTGTGAATAGAAATGAGTAAATAAAATATTTTATGAATTTTAATTTTTTAATTTAAAGATTGCAAAACTGGATTTATGTAAATTTTGTTTATATATAAAAATATTAAGATGGTTTACATAAGACTATTATTGTAATTAAATAAAATATAAATTCAGTGACAAATTACACCTTCAATTGACATTATACCCTTCTCTCTTATTTTAAGCCTCATTAAAAGATAGACATCAACGAACCTAAAAAGTTTTTACTTCAAAAATTAAATAATTAAAATTTGGTAGGAGAATATATATTATATGCATAGACTTGCTCAAGTTTTTTCATAAAAAAATATTTACATCTTTAACTTCGTCAGAGGTGAATATTTTTATATTTTCTTCTTTGAATAACAAATTAAATAATAATAATCGTGGTTAATTCTTATAATTTAAAGTAAAACTTATAAAGAAACCATAAGTGAGAAAATTTAGTATCTATGTTGGACATTATTTTTTAATATAATATTTTATATTATTATTTTCATGACTTTTTATAACAACCAAAACATAATTCAATGGTCCTAAGGTTAATCGTATTGTCAAACAAGTTAGGTTGATCATATTATTAAACAAGTTATTAGGTGATGGTTAAAGTTCCTGATTAAGGGATTATAATACACAAATTATGATTAACAATGATATTGAATAAAATTTTATTTTTTACAATTATTATCATGAAAAAATCAAAAAATTAATTGATAAGATATTTTATTTTTAAAATTGGATATAGTTATAAAACATGTTATTTTATTTTATTTTAACTTGACAATTAACTTCTAAAGTTATTCTTTTGTAACTAGAAGGTTACGGGTTTGAATCACATAAACAATCTTTTTATAAATTACAAAGAAAATGTTACGTACAATTAATAATTACCTCGCAAAACGTAAAATCTTGGCAGCCCTTTTAATTAACTTCTATTATGTTTAAACAATTTAAATTTTTTTCTAAACTCAAATTTATATTTACTAAAAATATTTTATTTAATTTAAGGAAGATCTTTTAGTAAAGTAGCATATTTTGCACCAATTAAATATTATTTGATTATTTATCTCCAATTACATATATACACATGTTTTTTGATTCTTACACTCATTTTTATATAAAATTTTATTTATATGGAGAAAAACATGAAGAAATGGTAATACATGAGGTAGGTTTATATAAGACGTGTTAAAAATCTATTAATTGATGGTAAGAAATAATTAATATTTTTTTACTTTTAAATATAAATGACTCATGATTAAAGAAAATAGTATTCCTTTTTTAAACAATTATTTTAATGCTTGAGTGGAAGTACTAAATTCTAGTTTTATATTATAATGGTACGAGTACGACTGGACATTACATTATCGAGCCGCCGTAACAGAAAGCTAGGAGGCGTTCTTGATGTGTAAATGGTTGCGGTTATTTCTTTCTGCGGCAGTTCAGTCGGACTCTTGACTCGGGACGGGAGTGACGCGGCAGCCCCTTCCTTCTTTGACGGACTGAAGAAGAGCTTGAGCAATTGGATTCCACAAAGATCTTATTTTAATTATTCTTTAAAAATAATAATTTCTTTTTCATAATATATATAGAAAATAAAAGATAGAATCTCTTATACAATTTAAGATTCTTAAAAAATTGTTTATAATTTTTAATTATTTTAAAAAATATTACCTTACACTTTTATAAAAATAATGGTACAATATATGTGACATTAATATTACACATTATATTTAAGGACATTTTCTTTATAAATTTGTAAGAGATTTAAGGATATTTACCTTGTATCTTGGCTAGTAGAGTGAAATGAAATGAAAACAAACTCTATTGTCAGAATAGATTACACCAGTATATGCTTTGAGATATGGATGATGGATAATAAAGAAATATTATGCAAATTATTTTTTTAAAGGCGCTCCCATGATTGATGTTGCTCAATGACTATAGAAAGATGTTTTCTCCATTGTTTTAGTGGTTAATACCATTCAAGGAAAGTCAGCAGAGAACATAAAAGGTTAGAACATAAAAAGTGAGAAACACACAGGTCCCAAATATTCCTAATGGATAAGAAAAAATCTTTAAAGAGAGTCGAACGATAAGGTAGACCCTAAAGATTCTTTTACATAAATAATGACGCTTTAGAAAAGACACATGCATTTCCACAACAGATTTTATCAACCTGGACCATATATTACTAGTGAACTACTGCATTTTCCTTATGACAATCTCATAATTAAACAGATATAGCAATTCTTTGGAATGGTTAATTATATTAGAGGATGAGATTCTTTCTTATCAATTAGAAATATTTGAGACCCATGTGCTTCCCACTTTTTACTTTTTGCTTTTTTAAAGTTATGTGAGTGATTGTATCAAGGGAATCTTTTCCCTAAAGTTGTTTGTTTATTCCCTTTCATAGTCTGTAAAAGCAAGACTTCTCTATCGTTATATTTGGACTTGGTTACGCTTGAAATCAATAAAAGTTTTTGTGTGTTTTCTCATTCTATGGCTTCTCTCTAAAGATCGGGCTTGTTACCAAAAGAAAAATAAGAATTCGTTTCTTCCTTGACTGTATGTTATAAACCAAAGTTCTTGGAAACAATCTACTTGGCCTAGATATTTTTATTGGAATAGATGTCTAATTGGTTGAAGATGTTTGGAGATTGATTCTAGATATAACAAAGGTTCCTTATTAACAACTTTGAGCATTTCATGAATACTTATAGGTCTTGGGCTTGGACTTTCAATCCAAGGTTCAGAATCATCACGATAATCATGGTTACATTATTCAAGAATCAAGCTTTCAGGTGATGGAGAACTTAGAGAGAAGCCATAAAACTAGAAAACACACAAACTTCTATTGATTTCAATGTTTCCATGATCTTCATAGATAGGTATGATAGCTTCACTGGAATCCAGCAGTTTAATATCCCATTTGTCTTATGAGGACATTGATGAACAAAGCAATTGATACCAACGAGGCAACCCATGGTTAGAGGGCTTGGGGAATACTAGATCATATGCTTAGGAACATATCATCCATCAAAGATTAGGGAAAACAAAGCAAGATAGGAGTGTAAGTTCCAAGTATGCTGGTCTAGATACACAATTACTTGCTATAATCAGGATATCTCTTCTAAACACTGCCTACACAACGTATCAGAATGCATTGATTAGTATGCTGTTGACAACTCTCAACAATGGAAGTGTCATCCTCACCATCCCCCCTAATTTCAAAATCAGGCTAGATGATCCTACTTTGTTTGAACAACTCCAAGTTTAGATCCAAATCACTGGAGCTTAGCAAGATCGTACAACCATTATAGCTACTCTTTACCACCAGATGATCTATCGCTTGTAGAATCCTGTCATAGATCTCAACTTCCCAAATTCCACTTCAGATGCCTTATACATGGTAGCAGACAGAGCTTGAAAGATTGCATTTAGAGTTTGGTCAATGAAAAATATTGTGTGTTTTCATTATATGGCTTCTCTCTAAGTTCTCCTCTCCTGAAAGCTTGATTCTTGAATGATGTAGTTTTGGTCATACAGAAAAACAAGTATGCTCTACATTTACCTCTTTATGAGGATCTTGTGTATCATAAAGTTTTAGACCGTCGATCCTATTTAAGGTGGTTAAAATGGGGAGAGATTGGAGGTGTAAGGTTCCTAAGAGGCAAGCCTTGATATTTTGTGCTAGCACAGAAAAATAGCTTGTGTATCTCGGTCAACATATCTAGAAAATAAAATTTTAAATTGATGCGGTTCCGCAAGTTCACGGGTCTCAAGTAGTACAGTATAATATCGTCCCACAGGGAGTAATTGTGTAAGTACCAGGCTTGGATCACTCAATTAATTGGACTAAGCGATTGGGTAGGATTGGGAAATTAAATTAAAAGAAAATTTAACTATCAAAATAAATAAATAGATAAAACCGATGGCGAT
>JAOTIZ010025001.1:0-10094 GCA_027123425.1 Erythroxylum panamense | reverse complement strand
CTTCTTTCGAAGAAGAATTTTATTGAATTAGGTTAAGCAAATCAGATAGTTTATATTAAGAATGATCAATGAAAGAATAAATCAGAAATGATATTGGAGTCTTAATCCTGATGGAGACTCAAACATAAGATATAGAATATGTTACTGAGAGTATATGCATTTCTTGATGTAAAGTATCCAACTATGTGATTGGATTCTTGAATTTGAGGTGATATTAAGTATAAGAGACACAAATAAGATCTGATGAATGTGTTACCAACATAGGAAATTAAGATTGAAAATAAATTGAAATGAGTGGGAAAAGTACAATAATTTAGTGTGAAATCAGAGGAAATCGAATAAATTGAGAAAATCATTCGAGAAAGGAAGTCAATTGGGAAATTGAAAATAACGTGAGACTATGCTACCTCATTGAGGAATTAGTTATTTAAGGAATTATGAGAACTAATTATGGACATATGGAGTTTGATAATAATTGTTTGAAGTTAACAATTGCCTCAACAGTACTATGGTATTCAAGATTACAGTGATCCAAGCAAAAATTAGATGATGTATTAAAGGTATTCGAAACGTTGAAAAAAATAGTTTGAATATGTGAAGTAAAACGTGTAAAGCGTATGAGTAATGAAAGAAAAGAGAATTTTGAGGAGTTATATTGATATTAATTATATCGTATAGATTTGGAGATTTATAGCATACAATGATGTTGTATAAGAGATTTGGATAAAATCCAATCCATCATAACAAAGTGATTTTACATGTATGGAGACAACTAAAAGTCCTAGATGGAGACAACTAAAAGTCCTATGAGTTGACTATTCGGTACGTGATTTAGAGCTGCTATAGTAGTGATTGTTCTAAAAGTTTGGAGATAGTATATATAGGAACATCTTGGATATATAATAGTGAGGGTTACTATTTTCTAGAAAACAATAGGAGTAATCAAATAACTTTAAAGTCCTTATTTTATTTGCTTTAAGGATATTAATTAATATATGCTCCTTTTTGTTGGAATTATGTAAATATAGTGCCTTAGAAAGCAAGTGTATTTACATATAACTTAATTTTATTTCAGTTACTTTTATACTAAAAATATTGATTATTAATAAAATAAAAGAGTTTGGTTTTATCTATATAAGCATTACATAACTAGTCATAAGGCACCAAGATTCTTTTGTAAGTAATATACATGGAGATGTATGGGAAACATGTATATTAATATAATCTAAATTAATTGATTCACAGTTGAATAATCAAGTTGCTCGGTTGATTATGTTTTAGACTGTAATGTTGTGTTTTATCTCCTTGCAAGTAAAGGATTTTACTTTAAGGGAATGATGAGTCTCATATCATGATAGTAGTTGACTATCGATAATGGCAATATTAAATGAATCTAGAATCACATATATTTTCAAAGCATAAAGTAGGTCATTACTTTAATCTTAAAACATACACCTTTATATTCTTTTATTGCGAACCACAATCTTGATAAGTGGTAAACTCATATATGTTTCATTATAATTCATGATAAGATCGAAAACGAATTTTACAGAATATCAATCCAGTGTCTACATGTTGGAGTTATTAATTGAAACATGTATCAGGGAACATTCACTCAAATAAAGAGTTTATAACGATATCATCACTTCTAGATGTTTTATAGAGATTGGTCATTAAACTGGCACCAGTAATTTGATAGACTAGCTACACATCAAGTCTTAACATCAAGATGACATCCTGTATGTTAATCACCATAGAGAGTGAAGCGAGAGATCTAGAAGGAAAAACCAACAAAAGGGCAAAATGGTAATTTTAGCCTTTATTGTACGAATGGCTATAATATGGTTCATAATAGAGTTTGCAATTAGACATCTTATTTGAAACATGTGTTCTCATAATATTTAGTAGTTCAAGAGTTCAACTAATTGTCTTTAGTGGAATGACATTTGAATAATAAGCTAGAATTAATTCTAATGAGATTAAATTAATTTCAGACTTATTAGAGCTTAAATTATATAAGTCTAATTAGATTCCTCACTTAACTTCTAGGAAGGTTATCAAGCAAAGTAAGAAATATAAATAGAGTTTACGGGAAATAAGAAAGAAGAAATGACCGAATTAGATTCGGAATAATAATGCCAGAACAATTTAATTAAGAGTTAATTGAATTGTGTTTTAAGCTTATGATTAAATATTGGGCTTACTCTAATTAGGTGTTAATTAGAAGCCCAAAGTGAACATTTAATATTGGGCTGAATTTTTTGTTTGATTTAATTAATTATATTAATTATATTAAAAATGTTGTAAAAACAAAAAAAGAAGGCAAAAAACCAAAACTACATGATTTGGTTTTCAATTTTATGTTGCTAATTTTTATGGCTGCACATTTAGCATTAAATTGCTAAATATAAGGTGAGTTTTTATCATGCTTCATCATCAATAAATGGTTTAATGGTGTCTTCATTATATGGTTTAATGATCTTATCATTAAATGGTTTAATGGTTATCATTTAATGTTGGCATGTGAAAAAACTTGTAAACCTTTTAGCATTCTTTTGGTTAAAGAAGGGAGCAATGCATTTGATGTTCTCTCTCCCTTCTTTCATTTGTTAACCAAAAATGAGTGTCTTGCTTTTGGTTTTTTTGTCTTTTCATTTAGCTATATTAAACAAATGAGAAGGTCTTATTTATTGTTCTCTTTCTTTCATTTTGAGAAAGAGAAGAGGTGGCGTGTTGGTTGAAACACACATGCTTCTTTCTTTCATGACCGAAATTAGAAAAGAGAGAGTCTCTTAGTTTTGGTTCTTTCAACTAAGGTAAACTTCTAAAATATTTCTTCTCCTTTCCCACCAAAGGATCTTGCTAACCAAGTTGTCTAAGAAGAACAAGTGGTAGATCAGATTGGAGAGGATATAATAATAAGGAGAGGACACCATAATGAGGAATCAAAGCTGAGGTGTTGGTAAAATTTCTACCATCTTTGATGTTATTTATTTTTCTAATATCGTATCATGTATGGATTAAACATATTGATTTAGTGATTATGTTTCTGCTACATTTTGATTTCGGAAAAAGTTTTTAAAATCTACCGTTTTAGCCAAATTTAGTATGTTTGTATTTTCGATCCAACAATTAGTATCAGAGCCATTTTATTATGCATGATTTCGATTCCTATAAGTGATGCATGAGTTGGAAATTATATTTTGTATGCTACATATTTTTAGGTGGTAGAAATATATATGGTGTATGTTGTGCTCTTTTGGTTGTCCATAAAGTATAGTGTTTACCTTGTAAGTTTTCTTTGTTTGTTTTGTAACAAGGAGGGTGGCCTATCATCGTCATGTTTTCTCTTTGGCTTCATTTTTCTGTTTTCATTAATTTTGTAATGTACAAATTTTTGTAATGTTGAAGATGAAGCAGCCATGGATCGAAGAAAAGAAAGTAATGGTTTCGGTGTATCCTTTGGTGTATTGGCATAGTTTTGGTTTTATGAAAACCAAAGTGCTGGATTTTTTGTTTTAACAAAGTTTCGGTTTTATGAAACACAAGTTTTGGAAATTTTGAGTTTCAATTTTGCTAAAACAAATGCTGGAATTTTTGGTGTTTCGGATTCACCAAAAAAAGTGCTGGAATTTTTGTTTTCAAAATGACAATATTTGGTTTTATGAAGAGTTCAAAGCAGAATATCGAAGGCCAAGAAATTTTTTATGGGCCAAGAGCCTTGTAATTTATTTTTATGTTCTAGGATGGACAACTAAAAGTATTGTTATTATTCATGAGATGAATGGATGGATGGATGCTAATAATATGTGATATTATGTGAAAGTATGCCATGTGGAATAATTGCCAACCCTAGGCTTTTGCCATGCATTCTTTATGTATGAGATAAATAATGAAACAATATAGGATGATTAATAAATTGTATCTAGACAAGATGGTATTTATTAAAACTTAAAGCCTAAAAAGATTGAGTGGTAGAGGATGCTCATGTGAGAGTCCATGATCTCCATATGATGGCCCATTTGCATATGGTGGAGTGTTACTTCCCACCAGAGGACATGAATCCTAGATCTTGCATGGTTTGGGTCTCCTAAATGATAAGTCAACTCATTGGTGGCAAATGTGACCTCCCATCGAGGCATGGTTTGCAAGTACCTTTAGTGGATGAATCAAATGGTTACACACTCAACATAATTTATCAATAACCTGCCTACCGTAGCTCTGTTGATAAAAGTATGGACCAAATTATGGCGCTTCCCAAAAAGTTAGGCATGATGATACTTAGTAGTTTTTTGAGTGGGAGGGTCCTAGTTTTTCTCTTAATGGATAAGATGACCCACTATCACTTAGTTCTATTATAGATGAGAAAAATAACCATCGTATAAAGATTTATTTTTTAAGTTTAGTTAAATCTATCATCATGCATAGATGCATCATGATTTTATACAAAGTTCCAATATTGTTGACTAGTATGCTCATTCTTTAATAATTTATTTTTTTGACATAATCACCACAATATTAATCCACTCACTTTGCTCTTGACTAATAAAAAATTAGAAAACAGAGAGAATTTTAATGAATGGAGAAGTAACCTTGACATTGTTCTTCAATGTGAACAAATTTCATGGGTATTAACAAAAATTGAGCCTGCACCTCCAGGTGGAAATTCAACTTCTAAGCAAGTCCAACAACATGAAAGATGACATAATGTTGATAAGGCTACAAAGTATTATATTTTGGTTTCTGTCGGCGGAATGTTGCAAAAGCAAATTGCATGTATGAAAATTGCTGGTGCAATAGTCTATCACCTACATGAGATGTTTGGTGTGAGGACTAGGTCTGCAAGGGTGAAAGCTATCCAAACCTTTCACAATCTCAGCCAAAAGCCTAATGAACTGGTGTGGGATTACATGTTTAAGGTAGTCTCTGTGCTTACTGAGGCTGAGATGCTTGGGGAAGATATGGATGTGGACACAAAGATAATTATTATGATCAATAGCTTAAATTCTTCTTTTTAGCAGTTTAAGTTAGACTATGAGCTCAATAGCAAGGATTACACCTCAAGTGAGTTGATGAATACCCTCTAGAGTACAGAGGAGATATTAAATATTAAGGCTAATGGGTCAGAAGCTAATGTAGCATCTTCTTCTAAGCCCAATGGTAAGGGCAAGCAAAAGAAGAAGGATCTAATGAAAAAGAAGGCCCAAATAGGGGTCAAGTCCCAAACCGTGAAAAAGAAGGCCAAAAAGGATACCAAGGGAATGTGTTTTCACTATGGTGAGAAAGCCACTAGAAAAGAAACTATGCAGTCTACCTTGAGTTCCTCAAAAGCAAATAAGGTATGGGTTTCCAAAGTTTGTTAAGAACTATAAATGTGGTAGATTCATCTGATTCTTGGATATTAGATTCAGGAGCCACTGACCATGTTTGGAATTCTTTGTAGGGGTTCCAGCAAAGGAAAAGACTACCTAAAGGCTAGTTTCAAGTCAAGATCGCAGATGGATCCTACATTTCGGAAGAATTAGTGGGAGTAATTATCTTAGACTTTCCTAGTAGTTATAGGTTATATTTGGAGGATGTATATTACATGCCAATGATTGTAAGGAGCATGATTTTTGTTTTTTGTCTAATAAATTCTGGTTATTCTTATATTTTGATAATGTTGTTTCAATATATGAGAATAAGGATTTTATTTGCAATGCGATAGTTATAGGGATTGTTCTTTATAGAACCTATGACAGGCTCATTAAACACTACAGAATTAATAAAACTAAGACAATCCAATGACTCTAGCATTAATTCGAAATATCTGTGCCTTTTAAGAATGGGTCATATCAATCAAAAAAGACTTGACAGGTTAGTGAAGGATGAGATCCTTATGAGCTTAGACAATGATCCGTTACCTACTTGTGAATCTTGTATTGAAGGAAAAATGACCAAGGCCTCATTTCCTTCCAAAGGAAGATCTGAATACACATTGGACCTGGTACACACTAATGTGTGTGGGCCCATGAATGTACAAGCTAGAGGAGCTTATGAATACTTCATAACCTTTATAGATGATTACTCTAGTCATGGCTATTTATATTTGATGCATAAAAAGAGTGAGTCTTTTAAAAAGTTAAAAGAATTCAAAGCTGAAGCTGAGAAACAGCTAGGTAAGCCCTTAAAACAACTTCAATCAGATCGAGGTGATGAGTACTTATTTGGAAAGTTCCAACAATTTCTAATTGACAATGAAATTGTTTCCAACTTGTCAGCTCCTCGAACTCCTCAACAAAATGGTGCAGCTGAGAGGAGGAATAAGACTCTTTTAGAAATGGTAAGGTCAATGATGTCCTATGCTAGCCTTCTAGCATCTTTATGGGGATGTGCCATACAAATGACAACTTATCTTCTTAACTTTGCTCTATCCAAGTCGGTGCCTAAAACACCTAAGGAGTTATATACTGGTTCATTATGGCATTTAAGGACTTGGGGTTGCCCAGCCCATGTTCTAAGGCCTTTCTAAGGCCTAAATCCATAAAGATGGAACCAAGTTCAGAAGTATGTTTATTTGTAGGATATCCTACAAGTACACAAGGGCACTATTTTTATAGTCCTCTGGACATGAAGGTATTTTTGTCGACAAATGCGACCTTCTTGAAAGAAGAGTTTGTGAGAAATCACAAAGGAAGAAGTGAAGGATTACCTAAGGAGTTAGCTATTTCATCCAAACCAAGAGTTGATTTAAATATAACATAACAAGATATCAAAATGGATTCAAGAGAATCAGAAGAGCAGCCTGAATATCAAGTAGTGCCTAAATATAGTGGGAGGGTTGTGAGACAACCTATAAGAGAAGGCATAATTGCCATCTCAAACCAAGAAGAAATGGATGCTATTACTTATACACAGGCTATTAATGATGTTGACGCAGAAAAATGGCTCAAGGTGATGGATTCGGAAATAAATTCCATGTACACCAATGAAGTCTAGATCCCTGTAGATCTACCACCAGGTGTAAAACCCATAAGGTGTAAATGGATCTTCAAAAGAAAAAAAGGATATGATGGAAAGCTAGAGACTTTTAAAGCTAAATTGGTAGCTAAGGGTTATGCTCAAAGGGAGGGTATAGACTATGAGGAGACTTTTTCTCCGGTTGCCATGCTTAAGTCCATTAGAATTCTTTTGGCCATAATAGCCTATTTCATTTATGAAATATGGAAAATGGACATCAAGAACACATTTCTTAATGGAGATTTTGAGGAGACCATTTACATGGCCCGACCAGAAGGATTCGTTGAGCTAGGTAATGAGCATAAGGTATGCAAGTTGTAAAGGTCTATTTAAGGACTTAAGCAAGCATCTAGGTCTTGGAACATTAAGTTTGATAAGTCTATCAAAACCTATGGATTCATAAAAAACCTAGATGAGCCTTGTATCTATAAAAGGATACAAAAAGGCAAGGTTATTTCTTAATCCTGTATGTCGATGACATTCTGCTCATTGGGAATGATATAGGAATGTTATCTACGATTAAAGGATAGTTAAACATACAGTTCACAATGAAGGATTTAGGAGAGGCTAACTATGTTCTAGGGATCAAACTTATAAGGGACTGTAAGACCAAATAGATAGCGTTGTCTCAATTAACCTATATTGAGATCATGCTCAATAAGTTTGCCATGTAAGATTCTAAGAGGGGTTTCACTTTTACTAGACACGGAATCAAACTTTCAAAGGAGAAAGCACCTAAGACTGGATATCTGTTACATAGTGGGACTGGTAAGTAGATTCCAGTCCAATCTAGGAATAGACCATTAGACTGCGGTTATGTGCATACTGAAGTATCTTCGTAGGACGAAGAGCTTAATGCTACCTTATTCTGACAATATATATAGATTTCGATTTCCAATCAGATGTTGATTCAAGGAAATCAACTTCTGGTTCTATATTTGTTTTAGGATGTGGAGCCATAGTTTGGAGGAGTGTCAAGCAATTTTGTGTTATTGATTTGACTATAGAGGCTGAGTATGTTGTTGCTTGTAAGCAGCTTGGCTCCGTAAGTTCCTAAATAATTTAGAGGTAGTTCCTAAGGTAAAAAAGGCCATTACACTTTATTGTGATAATAGTGGGGCAGCGGCTAATTCTAAAGAACCTTGGAACTGTAAAGCTGCCAAACATATTGAGAGAAAGTATCATCTCATAAGGGAGATAATACAACATGGTGAGTTGAATGTGCAAAGATTCCCACAGAGCAAAACCTTGCTGATCTATTTACGAAGATGCTTTCTCAAAAGAGTTTTGAGGGTCGCCGAGCAGGGATGGGAATGAGGGATAAGTCAAACTTGCTTTAACATAAGTGGGAGATTGTTGGAGTTATGTAAATATAGTGCCTAAAAGCAAGTGTACTTACATATTACTTATTCTTCTTTCAGTTACTTTTGTAATGAAAATATTTATTATTAATAAAACAAAAGAGTTTGGTTTTATTTGTACGAGCATTATATAACTAGTCATAAGGTACTAAGTTTCTTTTGTAAGTAAAATAGATATAATTGGAGATGTATATGAAACATGTATATTATTAGAATATAAATTAATTGTTTCACAGTTGAATAATCAAGTTGGTCGCTTGACTATAGTTTAGACTGTAGTGTTGCGATTTATCTATGTGTAAGTAAAGGAGTTTATCTTAAGGGAATGATAAGTTTCATATCATGATAGTAGTTGACTATCGATAATGAAACTATTAAACGAATCTGGAATCATGTATGTTTTTAAATAATAAATAGGCAGGTACTTTAATCTTAAAACATACACCGTAGTATTCTTTTGTTGCGAACTACAATCTTGATAAGTGGTGAACTCATATGTGTTTCATTATAATTCTTGATATAAACATAATGGATTTTTATAGAGTATCAATCCAGTGTCTGCATGTTGGAATTATTAATTGAAACATGTATTAGGGAACATTCACTCAAATAAATAGTTTATAGTGATATCTTCACTTATAGATGTTTTACGAAGATTGGTGATTAAACTGGTGCCAGTAGTTTGATGGACTAGCTATCCATCAAGTCTTAACACTAAGATGAGATCTTGTGGGTTAATCATCATATAGAGTAAAACGGGAGATCTAGAAGGAAAAATCAACATGTAACACCCTAGATCATTCGCTGACAGATATTGTCCGTTTTAGGTCTTAGCCCAGCTAAACCCTCACGGTTTTGCTTTTCTCGAGGCCTTCCCAAGAGGTCATCCATCCTAGAACTACTCTCGCCTGATCAAATTTAACCTCGAAGTTCTGATGGGATCCAGTGCATTAGGCTATGGAAAACGCGTCTGTAAGGGAACTGGCCCGAGTACTGGCTTTAATACTATCTGTAACAGCCCAGATCACCCGCTCACAGACATTGTCCGCTTTGGGCCTCGGCCCAGCCAAGCTCTCTCGGTTTTGCTTTTCCCGAGGCCTTCCTAGGGATCACCCATCCTAGAACTACTCTCACCCAAGCATGTTTAACTTTGAAGTTCCGGTGGGATCCCGTGTGTTATGCCATGGAAAATGCATCTTGTGGGGGAGGCCTAGCCTCCTACCGGTCCAACCGGGCTGAGTACTGGCTCTGATACCACTTGTAACACCCCATATCACTCGCTTATAGAAATTGTTCGCTTGGGGCTTGACCCAGCCAAGCTCTCACGGTTTTGCTTTTCCCGAGGCCTTCCCAGGAGGTCACCCATCCTAGAACTACTCTTGCCCAAGCACATTTAACCTCAGAGTTCTGATGGGATCTGGTGTATTAGGCCATGAAAAACGCGTCTGTAAAGGAGGCCTAGCCACCTGCCGGTCCAAATGACTCGAGTACTGGCTTTGATACTAATTTAATTGTCATGACTCGATACCACATCGGGCCCATGATATTCGCCGCATAGTCGGGCTAAGGACACTCGCAGTATCCTTAATCCGACTATGCAAAGCTAATCGAATATCCCTTTTTTTCTTCCTTTTTTCTGGAGAAATTTGGGCAGCACTGTCGGAACCCGATCCGGAGACCGGACTCCAACTGCTTATAACCTTGTACTTGTAACCTTGCATGATTCTTAACTGC
>JAOTIZ010024844.1:0-10101 GCA_027123425.1 Erythroxylum panamense | reverse complement strand
TGTCTCAAGTGGGGTAGTTTTGTCTCACTTTAATTTCTTTGCTCTCGAATTATACCTGAAATTAAATATGAATTAAAATGAGTATCTTAAGCATTTTTATGTCAATAATTGCTAAGTGAAAATAACTAAAAATATCAACAATTAAGCACATATCAACCAGTCACAAAAGAAAAAGGAAGTTGAACACAGATCAGCACAATATAATCCTTCTCAACCTATCTGAAACTGTTAGAAGCAAAACCTCGATTATTATAAGAGAATCTGTGAGAAGGTTAGTCAAGGTACAAGTTGAACCAATTCTGATCAATTCTCGATCATTACATCTTTTGAATCATGGAGAAAGAAGATTATATGGTATTCTGCAATATGAAAAGTCAGTGCCATATCCCATAAAGTTGTCTAAGGATCGGTATACTATTTTCCCAGTGACAAATAGAACATTGATCAAGATTGTACCAGACATCCAACCAAGAGCTTCACACATTGTACACAATGTAGATAAAGGGAAACAGAAGATGTACCCTGAATCCAATACAGATGCAACCTCTCAGGTAGTTGGAAGAGTGACAATAGGACAGTATAGAACGATCAGGGTTGAAGGTATTCATTTCAACTTAGAGACTTTTGTTCATTTAATCATGCACTTTAGATCTTTAAGTTTCATATCTTCAATTAAAGATGTCCTACACCTCCTTGGAAAACCAATCCCAAAACTACCTAGACGTGATGACCTGGATCTCTCTGAAGGAAAACAATCTTTCAAACCTCCTGTTATTGAAATCATTGAGTTAGGTGTTTTATCATCATAAACACCAGTTGCTACAAACTTCTCTCCAACAAGAACATCTCAACAAGTTTCTACTATTGTTCTGAATGAAGTTTGTCACACATAACAGTGGACGAAGGAAGCCTTAGTTAAGGAGATTGAAGAAATTCATACTAAGGTGGATGATTTGAGTGACTCAGTTAGTGATCTGCATGAGGAAGTGGAGTATCTACGAGTTTCTATTGAAGAAGACCTCAAGTTAATCTGAACTAACATGGAACGAATATTTTCTAAAATCATGAAGCATCTATGGTAAAGCTTTTTGATTAATAACAAATAGGGGGAGAAGAAGAGCAAAAGTATTAGAAAGATAGCAAATGGGGGAGATCAAAAGAAAGCAAATAGGGGAGATGAGTAAGATGAAGGAAGATAGCATTACAAATTTTTGTTTTGTTTTGTTTTGTTTTGTTTTCATATGTGTATTTTGTATATGCATGTGTATATCTTTTGTTGTCTTCTTATCCTTTGTTGTCTTCTTATTTGCTATATGAATAATATTCGCTAGTTCATTTTTATCTTTCAAAACTTAATGATTATTTGTTATCATAAAAAAGGAGGAGATTGTTAAATCAAAATGACTTCACGTTAATAATTTTGTTGATAATCAAATAATGATAATGTTTGAAATAAATGAACTATTCTGATGATTGTGTTAAGTGTGCAATGCCAAAACACAGTAGAAAAAGTTCACTAAGAAGAAGTTTCAGAGACTAAGAAAAAGTTCACTAAGAAGAAGTTCCGAAGACTAAGAAGAAGTTCACTAAGAAGAAGTTCACTAAAAAGGAGTTCACTAAGAAGAAGTTTTGGAGACTAAGAAGAAGTTCTGAAGACTAAGAAGAAGTTCACTAAGAAGAATTTCCAAAGACTAAGAAGAAGTTCACTAAGAAGAAGTTTCAGAGACTAAGAAGATGTTCCGATGACTAAGAAGAAGTTCACTAAAAAGAATTTTCGAAGACTAAGAAGAAGTTCACGAAGAAGAAGTTCATTAAGAAGAAGATTCGAAGACTAATAAGAAGTTCCAAAACTAAGAAGAAGCAGTTTGAGTTAGTTACAGAACTCAACTGAATAACGGTTTCTACAAGAAGCAAGAAATAAGAAACAAGAAGCAAAAAGCAAGAAACAGTTATCGAGATTCAAGAAGCGGTTGGAGACTTAGGCTGTAAACATTAGTCGTAGTCGAAGACTGAACAATCTTTATGCTTACAAGTTATTACTTACAAAAATTCTGTACGATATATGAGAGCAAACATTACTGTAACAAAGGCTCACATTATCTTTTTAGTGAGAGAAAGAAAAGGCTGAGAGCCTGGAGATGCTAAGATAGCTGAAAGAATACTCAGTGTAAGAGACTTGAAGAGGCTCTGGAAGGAAGGAAAGAATACTTGTAATTTTGACGAAATATAGTGAAAACTCAGAAGGATTCTGAGGACTGAACGTAGCTCAAAGTTTGGGATGAACTAGTATAAAAATCGCTTCGTCTATCTTCTAACTCCTTTACTCTTAAATACTTTTGATCTTATACAAGTTTATAGAAATTATTTGCGATTTAACTAAGTAACTAGTTGGTATACTTTTAATACTTGAAAAAGTTTCTTTTTCAAGAAATATCAAAGGTTTTGTGTATTTACGAAAAGATTACACAATTCAACCCCCCTTCTTGTGTACTTCATATACTGTATGTGAGTTCTATATTAACGTGTGATTGAGTTCACATGCAATAGAGGATTGCTTATTTCTTGAATTTGCAGACTCGACCAATCAAACAACTCCGAGTTTTGGTGAGCAATGGATCATAAATTAATTGTCAACAATTATGTCCTAAAATTAAAATTCAGATATATTCCAGAAATTTCATGTTCACTTGCATGCATTAGACATTTGTGGGGTTGATGTTATTTTGGAGGTTTAATGGTTGAAACAACTGGGACTGTTTATAATGGATTAAATTTACCTTATTGTGTAATTCATGAAAGGGAACCAATTAGTAAAGCTCAAAGGAACAGGGTCATGAGAACCCAAATTAGCCACAAACAACCAAATATAATGACTAGTCAAAACTGTTGGTTTTTTTTTAGTTTTTCATATTCAAATTCGTCTATCTAACCTACCTACACAAATTTACAACGAAGAGACCCCTAAATCGATCCAGACCTTATAAACCAGTATCAATCCTTATTCCAAACTCCCATAGCCTTACCACCAACCCGTGAAACTGACCACATCATACAACTTTACCTAAATACTCCAGCCATCAATATACAACCATACTGATACCCATATTCACAAAAAAGAGAGAGTAAGAATCAAGTTGTCCAAATGATAAAAACCAAAATAATCCAAACCAACCAAATTCTTTATTGTTCTTTAATTTTCTTAGTTAAAAAAAAGATGATAGCTGGCATTTTTATATAGAATACTTAGCCTTGAATGTCGTATCCATCAAAGAAAAGTTTCTGACACCTACCATTGATAAACTCCTAGACGAGTTGAATGGAGCTCAATGGTTCTCCAAATTAGACCTATGTCAAGGTTATCATTAGATTCGCATGAGAAAGGAAGACATAACAAAGATGATATTCAGAGCACATTTTAGCCATTTTGAGTTTTTTGTCATGTCGTTCGGTCTGAGCAACGTACCGACAACCTTTCAAGCAACGATGAATAGGTTGTTTCATTCTTTTTTGTGGAAGTTTGTGATTGTCTTTTATGATGACATATCTGTGTATAGTAAACAACTAACTAATCATTTAGTTCAAACGTTTAACATCTTACAACAAGGTTAGTTCTTTATGAAGTTGTCTAAATGTTTATTTGCCCAACAACAGTTCCATTACCTCAGTCATGCAGTCTCTGCAAAAGAGTTTCAGTTGGATGCTTCCAAAATCACAACAATGGTTAACTGACCAACATCCAACACCATTAAATCCCTCCGTGGATTTCTTGGATTAACAGGGTTATATTGTCGATTATCAAAGGCTATGCTCACTTGGCAGCCTGCTAACCAACTTGCTGAAGAAAGGCCAATTTTGATTGAAGGAATATACCTAAAAAGCCTTCGAAGCTTTGAAGATGGCAATGACAACAACCCCAGTCCTTGCATTACCAGATTTCACAGTTCCTTTTATTCTCGAAACTAACGCATCAGGAATAGGAATGGGAGGGTACTCATGCAAAAGTCACAACCTATTACCTTCTTTAGTAAACAATTCTGCCCAAAACTCAATGCGAGCTTCAACTTATGCCTGTGAATTGTATACCATTATGACAACAATAAAGAAATGGCAACATTATATATTAGGCCATAAATTCATTATTTGCATTGATCATCAAAGTTTGAGAGAATTGATGAATCAAACTTTGCAATAACCTGAGCAACAAGGATACTTAATCAAATTATTAGGATATGATTTCCAAATCTAGTATAAAAGGGGTCAATTTAATTGAGTAACAGATGTAGTTTCAGAGTGTCAGAATCGACAGAATGCTTTATACCATGCCCACTTTTCATTAGCTTGATAAGATATGAAAAGAGCTACCAAAATCACTAGAATTGCTTCAGTCTATCTGACAGAGCAATCAACCCGATTATCAAGACATAGATGGATTAATCATTTACATGGGCAAAATTTGACTACCAGTTTCGAGCTCTCTAAAACCAATTTTGTTCGAAGAATTCCATAGCACACCAACTGGGGGCCATATAGGAATTACCAAGACATTTCATTGTTTACAACAAAATTTTCACTGGGTTGGCATGCTTAATGATGTCAAGTAGTTTGTTCAAGAATGTCGAATCTATCAACAAGTTAAGTATGATACTCGGAAACTAGCTAGATTGTTGTAGTCATCACTTATTCCCTCGCACCATGGGAAAACTTGAGTTTAGACTTCATTACCGGCCATCCTACTTCGAATGGGTACTTCGTTATCTTGGTGGTCATCTATCAATTTTTCTAAGGGTGCTTATTTTGGTGTCCTCATGTAGCATTATAAGGTTTACAAGGTGGCACATTTATTTATGAAAATGGTATGAAAATTGCACAGGATGCCGAAAAGTTTACTGTCTGATAGAGACCTCATCTTTTTCATCCAATTTTTGAAAGAATTCTTTAAGATGAATGGCACTCACTTATGCATGACCATATCGTACCATCCTCAAACGGACGGACAAACGGAGGTGGTTAACCACACCTTGAAACTATACCTACGAGCATTTTTTCATAACAAACCTCAAAGTGGTAGAAATTTCTTACGTTTATTGAGTGATCCTACAACATCACTGTGCATTCAGCGACACGAATCTCCTATTTGAGACTACTTACACAAACCCCCTCTAATAATCCCACAATACATCCTAGGAACCTCACATAATGAAGTTATGGATTTTTCACTTCATAATCGTGATGCCTTGCTCGCACTTTAAATCTCAGGAGACAATGAAACAATAAGCAGATTTAAAACACTGAGATGTTAACTACAAACTTGATGACTGGGTTTATGTTTGTATTCGTCCTTACTGACAAAATACATTGTTTCCTACTGCCCCTCCTAAGCTTCCTAAACATTACTTTGATCCTTACCAAGTTTTAGAGAAGGTGGGCATCGTATCTTATTGCCTATCCCTTCCACCTACTGTTAAAATTCACTCAATTTTTCACTGTTCTATTTTGAAATTACATACATGGCATGTTATGACATTTGTCCTCGATTTTCCTCCCCAATACGAAGATGGGTGTCCATTAATCGAACCTCTGGTCATCTTGGCTTCTAATTTGGATGAGTCAGTTTCTCCAGCATGGATGTTAGTCCTCGTCGAGTAGGCAGGCTTATCCCTGGAATAAACCACCTTGGAAGATTGGGATCTCCTTTGTTGCACTTATCACTTTGAGGGCAAAGTGGCCCTTGAATAACGGGGGAATATTAGTAACCAAGCGTTTAAAGGCCACAACTAATTTAAGACCCGGTCTGAGAAGTTGAGTTAGGAAATGAAGTTCGGGAAAGAACCTCAGGATATAGGTCATCCAACAAGAATCATCAAAAGTCCTAAATACTTTGAGGACATTCACTAAAGATTATATACGTAGTGGGTTTTTCAAGCATGAGCTTTACGTTCATGGCTATGTCTATTCACATGCATGCATATTTCCCTTCTTTCATTTTTTAGTTATTATTTCTGCTAGTGGAATGCGAGTGTTTGTGCATGATAGTTTAAGTTGTAACATGCATTAAATTTGTGTAATGATTTGCAAACAATACAAGAAAATTCAACATAATTTTATTTCTTTCTCTTTTTTCTAGAGGAATCTCTGACCTCAAAAACAGAGACAACACCTAACATATATATAGTTTTTTACTTTTGTATATAAGTTGTATTACTACCCAGCAATACTAATAGTTTTGGTTTGAGTTTGTCATTCCACCCAAGATGGTTCCCCAGTTGCTCCATTTAATTGAGTTGTCAAAACATGTTTATGCTCATATGTTGTCCTAAAATGAGCATCGTGTTTCATGCAACAATCTGGTGTACCAAAATGTTAAAACTTGTATAGTTTCACATTTTGAGATATTTTATACTTGAAAGCTCATTTTTCGATTTAAAGAAGTGTTACTTCTTCTAATGTTGCAATTCATGCATATTGTAATTAATTTTTTATCTTATCTTTAAAAATTTTATATATATTGCTTATATTTAAAAATTATGAAAGAATATGTTATTTCTATATTTACTTAAACTAAAATATTAATGATATTTAAATACTAATGATACATAATAGATGCTTTATCTGGCATATCTTGTTATGGTTTTATGTCTTATTTTGTAAAGTTATCATTATATAAGTAGTCTTTCCATAATAGAAAGAAAACAAATATGTAATAAGCAATTAATTATAACTAGTATTTCATTACATTATAAATTGTTAACCAACCAAATCAAGTATAAAAAGTAATATAATAACTATTACTTTGTAGTATATATTATATTGTAACAAGCTCTATCGACCACATTGCATGTGGATCTATCATAAACAGCCTCTCTACTACGTAGGGGTAAGGTTACGTACTATTGGACCTTCCCAGACCTCGCGACTCAGTTGGATTTCAACTGAGTATTGATGATGATGATGATGCTCTATTGAGTTTTACCATAAGAATTTTAATATAAAAGTAAGATTATTTTATATTTTGTATAATGTCTTTTTTTATTTAAGTCTTATTTTATTAAAAAAAAGGTAAAGTCATTTCATTGTAGTGATACTTTGGAGATTAAATTAGGATCTTTCTTGTTTTCAAAAGTATAATTTTCATCAAACTAAAAGCTATTCACTTATTTTCGGACCTTTTTTTGAACTAATATGATATTTGAATATTTAAGTTAAATGTTCATAACATTTCATTAAAAAATTTATTTGATATTAACCAAAAAAAATACAAAGATAAGTTATTTAAGAATATGTCAAAAGATATTAAGATTATTGAAAATGAGAACTTTTAAAAAGTCTATAATAAGTCTCAATCAAAGCCTTTAGTTAAGAGTTAAAAGTGAAATATAGTTTTTACTTAGGGTGAAAAAAACCACATTATTTAAATTGAAATAATGTTTCCCATCTTATTTCATTCAAAAGAGTTTAAATATAAAAGAAACAGTAACAATATCCCTAAAATCGTGGACCATAATCGCTAGTAACTATAAAGTAGCAAGAGTTATTGAATTTAAATAATATAAATATGAATTGGAATTATCCTTAAGCAAACATTCGCTTTATACGTGTATGGCTGACATAGGAGAAATATTTGAGATTCTTCTTTTGTGGCATTGAAGAACTTTTGGGTTTTGAGATTCTTCTTTAGTGGCATTGAAGATCTTTTGGGCTTACCATTACCCTTCCCTATCATACAAAGCTTGTTCTTAAAGGTTTATAAATTGAACCTCTAACTCTGAAGTGTTTTACCATGTGGCCTCCTCTGTTGGAATCTTTTTTCATTTAACAAGCTTTCTTCGACAAGCTTGGAGCCATTTTTAACCGATCATCTATCCAATATTGCTTTAAGCTCGATGATGAAGTCTTCATCGTCGAAAATAGGAGCCAAATCATAACAAGAATTTTACTCATCTCTAATATGTCTTTTGAGCATTGATACATAAAAATTTGGATGTATTCATGATGTAAAGGGAAGCTTATATTTGTACACAATATAGCCAATATGCTCTTTAACTTCATATGGTCCATAATATCAACTTGTAAGTTTTTGATGGGCTTATTTAAAGACTGATTATTGTTACTATGGGTGGAGTATGAGGAAGACCATATCCCCTACGTAGACCTTAATATCCTCCTCTTAGCAACTTCTTTTTGTTTTTATCAAATTATTTGCACCATTTAAATTGTTTTTGAGTTATTTAAGGCATTTCTAATGGCTAACTATTAGTTCACCTCATGAATGGAACAAGTGCCTTTATGATAAAGAGGAATGGTTGATGGTGGACATCTATAAGATGTTAAAATGATGACATTCTAGCAAAGACATGGTAATTAATATTATCCTAACATTCAACCTATAGTAAGAATTAGTAGCACTTGTGAGGTTGTTGGTATACAAGGCATCAAAGGTACTATTTAAGGCACCAGTTGACAACCATTCATTTGTAGGTGGTATATTGAACTCATTTTTCACTTGTTCCTAAACAATTTGAAGATTTATCTCTAAAAAAAGTGAAGGAAACATATATCCCTATCATTTATAATTTATCATGACAATGCCATATAGTTTCAATGTGATGCAATTTATCACTTAAGTCGAGTCCTGGTGAGTGACAATTATAAGGAGAAAATGATTTTCTCTATATAATAAAGAATCTTAAAACCAATAATTTTCACATGACTAGATTTGAGGAAGAAGACATGAAGTTTGATCTTGATAGCAATTACCCTTTTCTTTCTATAATAATCGGTTTCTCTTCGCTTCTCAATTTCTTCAGTTTATACGTTTTTCAGATGGATGCATAAGTTTGTTCTTAAACATATATATTAGGGCAAAGAGAGGACCAATTTATGTGTGCCTTTCTTTTTAGTCTAATATGTCCATTAAGTAGCAATATGTAATTAATTAACGGATGAGAATTTTCTATATTAATAATTTCCCTAATAATATTATATTTGAGTAGTTGTATTTGAATGGGAAGTTAGAAGCCTCAATCCCTAAGTTTTAGGCCAACCAAGTGGGAGAATTTTAGAAGTTGTTGTAACTAAAATTCTCCCACTTGGCCTAAATTGGATGAAACTAATATATAAGTATGATGCATTTACAATTACACACCAAAACTCATCTTTAAAATATCATAACTAACTACAAATGATAAAACATGAAATATGGGTTACGACGGTTGTATATTTATTACATAATGTACTCCCTTTCACATACCACAAACACCAATATTGTATCATACTAGACCCATAAATGACACATAAATTTCATCATGGTTCATAGTAATGTTTCTAGTAAATTCAAGTTATGATATGTCATGATACAATTATGTGCACATTATAACTAGAAACAATAAAAGGTGTAAATCAAAAACACATCAATAAGCTCAAAGTGTCAAGTTCATTAGATACATTATTCAAAAATACAACTAAGACCCATTATTTGTACATGTTCTTTAAATGTCTTTGATTGTAAACCTTTAATTAACAGATCTACTATCATGAGATCTATTTAGATATGTCAATGGGCTAGGCCGGGCTTGAGCCAACCGGGCCTATCATATTTTTTCTTTTAGAAAAACTTAGTTTGTTTTTGAAGTAACAGTTGGGCCATAGGTTGGCTCTGCCCTTGGCCTAGTTAGGCTCACCTGATCAACCCGGACCAAAATCTAGTTGGGTTGGGTTGGGTTGGGCAGGTTTTGACATCTCTAGATCTATTCTAATATGCTCAATAGACACTCTCTGTTTCTGAACCTCTTCCTTAATGAAAAAAATACTTTAGTTCTATATATAACATAGTTGTAGAATTATCACAATAAATTTTTAGCGGTTTAGTAATGGTGTCGATAGCTCGAGTCCTGAAAAAATTCTCAGCTATAATGCATGAATTGTGTCTTCAAAACATACCACAAATTCTGCTTCCATGGTGGATGAGGTAATTATAGATTGTTTATGTAACACCCCAATCCCGCAGGACCCGAACCCTATATCGTGAGTGATATCCGAGTCCGCGCCACACGAGATTGGTAGGCTACGGCACTCAATTACGGTACAAAACTCAGTATGCAGTTT
>JAOTIZ010024678.1:0-10113 GCA_027123425.1 Erythroxylum panamense | reverse complement strand
GGGTGGAGTGTTAATCCATCAAGAGTGAGTGCTTGGTGGGTCTCCCATCAAAAGTTGCGTGATTTTCTTCCTTGTGGGTCTAATTAACTTTTTTTTCCTAATTTGCTCCTTCACGCTCCTTTCTTTACAACAAAATCAACTTTATTCATAACCACCAGCTGCCAACGATCTTCATGCATGCATCAGTTGTCTTCTTGCTTCCTTTTGGTTAATTGCGTTAATGCTCCATGTCCCACTAAATGTCAAGCTCCCCTTAATGTTATTTTCCTCTAGTGTATGTCTCTTTCAGTGTTAACGCCTCTCCTCTAGCTTCTTCGCATGCACGTAGCTCCTCTAGGTCTGTGTGATTTGTTTTGGTCTGTCTTTTTGTGTCCCTTTTCTTCTCTTCTGGCGGCATGGTGTGCTGAAACTGTCCTCTATATAGCGTGATTTTCTCAATTGTTATTGCTTTCCTTGTGTCACGCCTCAAGCTCTTCTCATGTGTGCTTCAAGCCTCCAATTGTTGCATTATTTTCAATTGTGGAGTCGGCATTATTCTCCACGCTGACAAACCTCCAGCCTCCTATTGTAGCTGAAGTGACCAATTAATGCTTGCTTAATTTCTTCACAAACTTACGCACACACCACTGTTCACGCAGTCATCCAACGCCAGCTGCTTTCCTTGATTTTCGCCTTGGACTGTTGTAGTTCTTTACAACTAAAATCAAGCGCATTTCCTACAAATTAAACATGAACAATTATAAATGCGAATTCAGGCGGCAAACCAAGCAATTTAGCAAGAAAAATATATATATAACCAAATAATTGATCCAGAAATTAAGGGGAAAATTCCATGAAATTTAATAAGAAAATGCATCCAACAACATGGTGTAACAAGTAAGCTAAGGAAAACTTCATAAAGAAGAAACTTGATAGAAGTATGACAAACCATAAATCGTTTGTAGCCTATCAAAATAGTTACACCACCTTCACCAACTAAAGCCTTTTAGACCATTATGCCATAATAACTCACCTGGATATAGAGAGAACTTTTTCACCCTTTAGATTTAACAATTTTCTAGTTGATCTAGCTGAATTTGAACCTTGTATCCTCAAAGCTCTACATATCTTGCTAGGAAACTTACCTTCATCAAGTAGGAAATGAAATTGTTGTTTCATAAGAATGTGAGCAATACACACCATCTTCTAAACTCACAACCTACAGAATAAAGAAAGAATTTCCATGTAACATCTCACTAGTGCTTTTACTTTTGATCACTTATTAATGAAGCAAAGGTCAAGGGTTAGATGGATAAAAGATTGAGATAGGAACATTGCTTATTTTCACAAGATTGCTATTATTAAAAAAATAAAAAAAACATGATTATCTTTTTGATGCATAATAATCAAGAACTAAACTCCCAACAATCTTTGCTTCATAGAACACTTGACTATTTCTCGAAGCTTTTGAAAGATCCATCCACATCTTTGAATGTTTTTTAGAGAAATCATGTAGTTTCACATCATTCCTCATAAAGTTAAGCTATTGACTAAACATATTACAAGTCAGGAAATTGAAGATGTAATGAAAATTTTGAACCTATTTAATGAACATGGCATGGATATAACAAAGCTTGGACTTGATTAAACATTTAGTAATTGATGCAATCAACGAATTTTTCAACGGTGGGAAATTGTTGAATGAGTTTAATAGCATATTCATAATGCTTATTCCCAAAGGAGGTGAACCAACTACATTCTCTAACTTCAAGCCAATCTCATACTGTAATACAATTTATAAACTCATTTCAAAGTTGTTAGCTTAGATGTTGAAGAGTATACTATACAATTACATTGATTTCACCCAGGGGGCTTTCATACTAGGTCAAATTATAGGAGAAATATACTGTTGTTACAAGAACTTGTAAGATCCTATATAATCAAAAGAGGAAGAAAGAATTGCATTCTTAACATGGATATAAAAAAGCATTTGATAGTGTTGAATGGAAATGGATATCTGAATGTATTACAACTCGTACATTCAAAATCTTGGTGAATAGATAACCTAGAAAGCATTTTAAAAACTCCAAGGGGATCAGGCAAGGGGACCTTATCTCTTCTTATCTTTTTGCTTTTGTTATAGCAGTATTCAGTAGAAAAATCAAAGCAGTTGTGGAGAATATAAGAGCCTTCAAATTTCACTCCAAATGTAAAAGATAAAGGATCACTAACTTTTTCTTCAGAGTTGATCTTATACTCCTATCTAAGGTAGATCAAACCTCAATCTTTATATTAATGAAAGCCTTGAAAATCTTTAACATGCCCTCTGGTTTCTATTTTAATTGTGAAAAGAGTGGCTTTTTATTATCTAAATCTGCTCTGGAAAATGAATCAAGCTCAAATCTGTTATATGTTACAGTTTTCAATCTATCGCGATGGTCTACTTTGGAATTCGAATCTCCATTTCTAATCCTACTTTTGTTGACTTTTCCTTACTTACTGAAAGAATCAAAAGTATAATGGCTTCATGAAACTCCAAAATTTTATCCATAATACTTAGGATTTAACTTACATCTACAATGATAAATTCTATAAATGTATTTTGGGTTACATACCAGGCTATCCCCAAGAAAATCATCAAAACTATATAGAGGATATGCAACAAATTTCTATGGAATGGATAAGAGGTACATGCTAGGAGGGCAAAAATGCAATGAAAAGAGGTTTGTATTCCTAAGAACAAGTGTGGACTTGGGACTATCTCACTAAAATTAATGAATTTTGTTATGCTAGGTAAAAGATTGTGGAGGTTATTAAAAGACAAGCAACCCTTTGGCTTAAATGGGTTCATAACTATTTCATAAAGAAAAGAAGCATTTGGGATATTAAAATCCCACCATCCTCAACTACCATTTGGAAGGCCATCCTGAAAACAAGAGATTTCTTGAGGTATGAATTTGTTAATTTGATTGGAGATGGTGAACAAACCAATTTCTTGCTTGATAATTAATTAGCTTGTGGCCCTTTATTCAGCTTACAAAAGATGGACAACTTTAAATCTTTTCTTAACTAGGGGTAAATGTTGCTAATGCTTTAAGGGACAAATCTATATTCACAAAATCTACAATCCCCAGACTGATTTATGATTAAATTCAACAAATGAACCTGCTTGAAAGGGAGGATAACATTATTTGGAAACACTCTAGACAAGGAGCTTTCAATAATCATATAGGAAATTTTTACAGAGGCACTACACCATGATTCCCTGGACTAAGGTTGCTTGGATCAAGCAATATCACCCTTGAGTTTGCTTCACTCTATAAACATCTATGAAAGAAAGATTGCCAATAGTGGATAGGTTGAAGAGATTTCTCAACATTCCAAACTAGCACATTTGATGTCAAAAGGTTGAAGAAAGTCATGATCACTTGATTTTCCAATGTGAATTTGTTAAATCTAGCTAGAAGTTAATTCTCCATAGATGATGCATTGCAAATTCCCTTAGTGATTACAACTTGATCAAATTATAGAGCTGTCAATTTACACTTTTGGATGATGTCGTCAGCTAGTGCTTATGAATAACTCTTTCTTTTATCATCAAGGCCATCTGGGATAAGAGGAAATCTTATATATTTTAGAATTGAAGATCAATCAAAGATCAGTTTAACAACAACATAATCCAACAGATTAGAACCTATCTTAGCATACACAAGAACAAATTTGAAAATTCAGAGTACTGGGAAAGAATGTGGAATATTTAGTTATTTTAATGTCTAAGAAGGTTGTTGTTTTGGTTTAATTAATTTATGTTAATTAGCATCACAACTATGTAATGCTCCTGATAGCTTATGAATCTCTTGTTTGCCTTTAATGTCCAAATTCATTGTATCTTGTAAACAAAATTAAGATTTCCTCATGCATTAAGTTGTAATGTTCATGAAGTAGTTAGGCTTTTTAAAACTTGTATTAAGTTATAAATCAACTCAATTTACCTCAAACAATAACAATAATACTCAATAGAAATCTCACTAAGACGTGAGGCTTGGGGAGGTTCAGTAGTACGCAGCTTAACCCCTAACTTAGTTTACCTCAACAATCCTTTAAATGTTGGCTTAATTTATGAAATCAAACTTGAGAATAAAATAGACATATATGGGCAAGATGATTTAACTTTCAAATATTTCAATAACCTAAATTATTCATAAAAAGGGAAGCATTAAACGTTGAATTAATTAAGGAGCATTTAGAGACCTATATGAAAAGTTATCTTACCTTTTGTTATGAAAGCAAATACCTTGTCATGACTGCTCTCATATACTTAATTAGGTCATTGTTTCAAGTGGCTAATAGCATCACTCTTTTAACTTCAACCTCTTCACATAGGTTAAAGCTAACATAATGAAATATTTATGCTCACTTTTTCACATATGTTTGTTTCTTATTTATCCATTTTTATTAGGATACTAATTATTTAGAAAGAATTCATCTTTAAATAAATGATATGCCCAAATTATACAAAAATATCATAATGCAATTAAAGTATTCATTGCTATAATTTTTAGAGTAAATTAGAAACTAAATTTATAAATGCTTATAACTATTATCCTAAAGTAATTAAATTATAAAAAACTGAACTTTTAATATGTCATCTTAATTATTCTTTTTCATTGACAAAAATGTTTCATAAAGTGTTCATTTTAAACTAATTGTAAAAAATTGATAAATAAAAATGATTTTTTAAATTTAACAATTCTCTTCACATACTTGATTTTGCACATTATTCTCAATTTATCAAATATAAAGAATGAAAATTAAACATTAATGAAATATATATAAAGGGAAGAAATAAAAAATATGAGATACTGCAAAAGGAATTTAACATTCAATTTAAACCAAAATAAATTAGTAAACATAAATAAAAATGAAACAATTGAAATGAAAATATAGTTAAAGATTACACAAAGAAGGATATAATCATCAAAATGTATAAAATTTAAATGTTAGAAAAATAAATAAGAACACATATGAAGTAGGCTAGTCCTCATCATCATTGTCCTACATTGATGTTATTAAAGATTGAGGAGGTGGCTTGAAGTATCTCATATTTTTGCAGTAATTGAATACTTCTATGTCCTTTTTAATTGCCTTTGTAACTTATTTATAAAATAATTGTGATTTTGCATTTCAGTTTCTACAGGTGAATAATCTTATCAATCCTTTTTAAATTAGTTTATATGGGGAAGGTTTGATGTCTCTAGGCTCCTCTTCCATCTTTTCTTACTAATGTACATTAGCTTCTTATGAAACTTCAACTTTCGACTTTGGATTTAGTATCTCTTATGCCACTTTTCTAGTCCTAGGATAAAGTTAATGACACCCAACAGTAACATATGAAAGAAAATTAAACAAGCCTAGTTTTTTTGTTAGTCTTATCAGATAACAACCTTTATATACTACATCATGCTTTTTTTGCCCATTTGATCCAGATGCATGCAAAACATTTACGTAAGTGACATGGACTCCTCCTATTTATACATTATAAATAGAACAAATTCCTATGCATGACTACTCTTATTCTTTCCTTTCTCTTTAAAAGTGTAAGAGTTATTACCCTGTGTAAGTATCAATGTGCAAAAGAAGTAGTTTAGGTGCTCTTAGCTGTCAAAAAGGTCATAATTAGATATGCCTATTGATATAGTGTTTAGAAACTCTATAGGTTTCCATTTATATAGTTCAATATGGAAATTAGTTGTAAACTTTTTAAAATCCTTTCTTTGCACTTATTCAAGTGTGCATAAAATCTATATTATGTTGCAAACTTTCTACAAGTTAAACACCATTTAATTTTCTTGAATAGAATTCTATTACATTCTTCACATCACACCAAGTATGCCTAATAACATTAAACTTAGTTAAAACTTATAAAGTGATTTCTTTGTAAGGATGATCGAAAACCTCAAAAACTAGCTTCCACCATTAAAGAAAAGCTCTATTATTGACCAAAAAGTGCTTCTATATTATTTTAGACTTAAACTGTTTCCAATTAAGTTGCATTCTTATAAGGATAGTCCTTTTATGGTTACTAATGTTTTTACCTATGGTGTAGTAGATATTTAGAGTCTAAAAATGGGGAAGAAATTTAAGATGAATGGTCATTGCCTAAATCCTTACTATAAAGGATTTGAGGAGGATAATGTGGAAGTGGATATCCCCGAAGATTAAGATCATGTGACCAAAAAAGCATGAAGATAAATGACATTTTAAGCCTTTTAAACTGACAGATCTATATAAATCTCATTATCTTTGTCCTATATGTGACCTTCATGATATGTACATCTTAACTTTACCTTAATTTCTATTTAAGACAAAATTTTTATCACATATATTAACATGAAAATGATATAGGCATTCTTTTTTTGTAAACTACATTAGTCAAAAAGCCTACCTAATGATATGATTTTTTGTTATTAAGCCCCTTTAGGCTTTATTAACCTTTTCTTTTTAGATTAGCCATATTTTGAGCCTTTATCTTAATGAAATGTTTTACCCAAGTCTTAAAGTTGGTGAAGCATTTTTTTATATTTGATACTTTTGGATACACAAGAGAATAAGTGTGTGAATGCTCATATATGCTGGTTGGTTATATTTAGTATATATATGTATATATATAAGAAAAGAAGTTATTGAAGTAAATCACTTGTTAATATAGAATTCATGTAAAGTATATGAAATATACAAGAAGGGGGGTTGAATTGTGTAATCTTTTTTAGAATACAAAAACTTTTGATATTTCTTTGAAAAAAATTTTCAACTATCAAACGAATACCAAAGATATTATACTAAATTAGCTACGTATTTGAATTGCAAATAAATTCTATCTATTTGTCTAACAACAAGAAAATTAAAGTGTACGATTAGAAAATAGACGTCGCAATTTTATATTGGTTCACCCCAAACCTTGGGGTACGTCCAATCCTCAGAGTTCATCTGAGATTTCACTATACTCTTCAATTTTACAAGTATTCTTTCTTCCCTTCCAGAGCCTCTTCAGGTCTCTTACACAAAGTATTCTTTTTGCTATGTTAGCCTCTCCAGGCTCTTAGCCTTTTCTTTCTCTCACTTAGAAAGATATTGTGATTTTTTGTTACAGTCGCGTTTACTCTCTTGTATCGTACTTTGAATACATAATTTTTCTAAGTATGTAAAAAACTTGAAAGCTTAAAACTTCTAACTCCTTTAGTCTTCGACTAGGACTAATATTTATAGCCTAAGTCTCCAACTGCTTCTTGAAACTTGCTTCTTGTTTCTTTTAGAAACCGTTATTTAGTTGAGTTCTGTAACTAACTCCAACTAACTAACCGTCTGACGTACTAGAGTATCTTCTTCTCTGTATTGTCTGTGTTTTGCTTTTTCTGTGATGATGTGTCGTCTATGTTTTGCTTCTTCTGTATTTGCTTCTTTTGTAATGACGTGTCGTCTGTGTTTTTCTTATTCTGTGATAATGTGTCATTTGTGTTTTGCTTCTTCTGTGATGACGTGTCGTTTGTATTTTGCTTCTTCTATGATGACGTGTCATCTGTGTTTTGTTTCTTCTGTGTTTTGTGCTAAGTCTGGGATGACTATATGATACTTATATTTTTCTCGACACTTAACACACTTATCAAAATAGTTCATTTATTTCTAATATTATTATTATTTGATTGTCACCAAAATTAATAGAAGTGAAGTCTTCTTGACTTAACAGTTATCAAGGAGGAAAATGATTTATTTTACAAGTAATTCTTGTTAAAATTTTGTCAACAAGTTTTAAGCAATGGTTGACTTAATGTGATATAAATAGCAAAGAAGTTATTATGAAGGATCACTCCTTTTAGTTATAATGGATTGTTCATCATTATTCTTATATGTGATTTCTTATAATTCTTTATACTTTATATGGTTTTAGGTTTGAAGGCTTGAATCTAATCAATGGCACAAAGGTTTTCCATTCATCATAACGATGGTGCCCATATTTAATTAGATGTTAATTTTTACACTTGATACTCAATTGAGTATTCTTCCTGCTTTAGTAGTTTTGATGGCTTTTGAACTACATTATCCAATTATTTCTTATCTCAATCTTGGCACTATTACAACATTTAAAAGCCCTGTTATTTATGTACAGATGTGAATTTATAACGGTGAAGAGTTAAAAAGCTGTGCAAAGTCATGAAATGTCTTAATCATGAAAGGTATTTGATTGTACTTATAGATTGACCTTATTTTTAAACACAAATTTTCAAATTCTATCCTTATATTGCTCACTTTTTAAAGGGAATGGTTGTTAATTAATCTTGAATAAAAACATTTAATGTTTAATTCTTACTATGAGTTTTGAAAGTTGTTCCTCTTTTCTTATGACTATCTATTATTAGAAAATATGGTTAAAAAGGTAGTGTTTTAATTTTGATTTTGGTCTTTAGTTTTCTTGAGGATAACTAAAAGCTAAGTGTTAGGTAACTTGATAAGTTCTTGATTAACTATCTATTTATTCCCTAATGCTTAGTGATTAATGTTTATATTGCATCCAAGATACTAATTTTGGTTTATATTTTAATTTAGGTATAAGCTGGAGGAAAAGGAACCAAATGAGGCAAATTCACATCCTTGGTGTAGTTTTACTGATTTTCAGTTTTATTTTCCTTTGTAGAGAAAAAAAAGATATGAATATCAGTAAAAATGAGACAAAGAATGGTAAAATTAGAGTCACTTGACTTACAAACTCATATAGAAGTATGCATGCTTATATATATGACTTAAGTGGTTATGTATAGGACCTTGTAAGTCACTAAAATGTATATAAACTTGAAGACATTGTTTCAACCATTTCTATGTCATATATGCCCGTGTTGAGACCGATATGGCCTTGTGAGTAAGTTATATGGTCATGTATATCACTCGTGTATCTAACTATAAATGCATGACTTCATATTTTTTAGAAAATTAAGACACACGGTCATCTACACATCTATATAGCTTACTATGTAAAATCACGCAACCTTAATTTTAAAATATAAAAGGGAAATTAAGAGTCAAATCAAGATACGTATAGATTAGAGATATCAAAGGATGTAGATTCCTCACCTTTTGAAGATCTATAAGTAGCTAATATTCTTGCTTCTAATTCAAAGGGGGATATTGAGGGCAGTTAACATGCTTGCACATTGATCGATCTTAGTGATATTGTTCTTAACTCTCATTTTGAATTAATTATTTTGTTCTCTATTTAAAGTTTAGGATTTATGTAAGAACAATTTAGATAGAGCTTGTTAGGTCATTTATGTATAGATTTATTGTCAGAATTATAATTACAATTCGTATTTATTATTAATCTAATTCATATGTGATAAACTAATAATCATGCATCATTAGAGATGACGTAACATAAGTTAAATGATCCAAACTTTTTGGATTGTTTCTTAGATTAACTTATTTTCCTACTACTTAATATGGTTGTCCCATTAAAGTTAAAGAGCTTATTTTAGATTGTCTTATAGCTAAAGCAAAAAATAATATGAAATAAAGTCCTATGCAAACACAAAAAATGGAAAAAATAAGAATAAAAATGAAATCTATCCTAATTCATGGGTTGCTTCCTAAAAAAACTTTGTTTAATATTGTTAGCTCGACAATATTTGCCATTAACCTGGGTTTACAATTGGTAGATTGCTTCCACCCATTTCTCCACATAGAGGTTTAGTAGCCTATGAATAAGCCATATGTTATAAGATAATAATAATAAAGACATAATTGATCAAATTAAGAAATGTAATTGACTTCATCAATGCCCTTTTTGATAACAAAGTGTCAATAAAATAAGGAATAATAAAACTCCATGAATCTTTAGTTGACTCAAACAGTTTGTCATGTGGGAATTAAGAACCATCCACACTCAAGGTAGCTGTTGGGCCCCGAACCTTTCTTGGAAGTGAGGACTATTAAATGAGAAGTTGTTCATGATTATTCATGTATAAATAAAGGAGAATTCATGAATTTGAGATGAAATGAAAAATATGGCTTAGATATAAGATGGATTTTATGTGATATGTTGAAGTTAAAAAGCAGGAAATTTTAAGTGAAAGTATGCTTCGGTGT
>JAOTIZ010024579.1:0-10120 GCA_027123425.1 Erythroxylum panamense | reverse complement strand
TGAACAAGGCGACTTATCAGTACCGAGCAAGCATAAGTCGACTTACACATGGTACAAGTCGACTTACCACTTACAGCTACTATATTAATTCCGACTGAGGAAGGAAAGTGTTGGAGATTTGAAGACAGGCTGAATATAGAGTTTAGAATGAGACTGTCCATCACCAATTTAAGTAACTTTATTGAGCTGAGTGCTGCCTCAATCCGAATTGAATAATTACCGAAAGATGGGTAAGGAGAGTACAGGAAGGAGTTTAAAATGAAGAGGTAGGGTGAGTCCTAAGCTGATTATGGTAGGAGATTTAGTAAATGCCAGAATATATCATTCCGATCATAGACTAGATCGAGACAGTTGGGATTTATACCGAGAGGTGGTTTTGTTTAGGCTGGTAGTGGCAGAGGTCAAGTATTTGGTGGGCAAACACAATATCTGGTGGTCAAGTATCTAGTTGTGAGCACGGTTGAAAGAAACATGGTGGAGAACGTTGGAGGTTAACAAGAGCTTGTTTACGTTGTGGCTCTCATAAGCATCAGCTTAGAGACTTTCCTGTAACCTTTGGAGCATAGTTTGGAGAGAGAGTAGGATCAGTGACTGATACTACTATCCAGCAAAGTAGAGCTAGTGGAGCAGGACAGAGAGGCAGAGGTAGAGGCAAAACTTGTTCGGCAGGTCCTAGTGTTAGGACTGAGGTGCGGAGTAACCAGCTGCAATCTTACGCCAGGATCTTTGCCATTACTAGACAGGAGGCATATAACTCCCTAGATGTTATTACAGGTGTGTTAAATGTCTTTCAATTTAAGGTATTTGCATTATTAGATCTAGGATCCACACATTCGCACCATTTCTAACATCTAAACTGCATTGTGAGAGAGGTGATGAAATGTGGCTTAGAAGTGAGTACTCCAGTAGGACTGCAATGAGTGGGGAAGTCTGTAAAGGTGTACCATTCAGATTGATTAGGTAGAGTTGATAGCCGGCTTGATAGTAATGCAGTTGAAGGAGATAGATCTTATATTGGGTATGGATTGGCTTACTGCACATAAGCGGTAATGAATTGTTATACTAAGGAAGTGACTATTGAATCCCCCAATCAACCAAGGGTGATATTTCGAGGTGTTAGTTAAGGAATGCCAGCTAGTATGATTTCCTCAATGAATGCTCTCAGACTAATTCGAAGTGGACGTGAAGTTTAATTAGCCTATGTAATTGATACCCAAGTTGAGCAGACTGTATGAGATATTCCTATTTTGAGGGATTTCACGGATGTCTTCCCTACTGAATTGGTAAGATTACCCCTGAATAGGGAAATAAAGTTTATGATTGACTTAGCTCTATATACTGCTCCTATATCAATTCCTCCATATAGGATGACACCTGTAGAACTTAAGGAACTTAAGACCTAGTTGCAAGAGTGGTTGGATAAGGGTTTTATCAGACCTAGTGTTTCACCTTGGGTAGCTTCAGTGTTGTTTGTGAAGAAGAAGGATGGGACTTTGAGGTTGTGTATTGACTATAGATAGTTGAATTGGGTGACAATGAAGAATAAGTATCCTTTACAGAGGATTGATGATTTACTTGATCAGTTACAAGGAGCTTAGCTATTTACTAAGCTGGATTTAATATCGAGATACTATCAATTGAAGATAGCAGAAGCTGATGTACCAAGAGTGCATTCAAGAGTAGATATAGGCATTTTGAGTTTTTGGTGATGCCTTTTGGGTTGACAAATGCTCTGGCAACTTTTATGGCGATGATGAATAAGGTATTCTAGCCTTACTTAGATCATTTTTGTGATTATGTTCATAGATGATATTTTGGTGTATTCGAAGAGCAGAGAGGAACACTTTGAGGACTTGAATTTAGTTTTACAAATAATGAGAGAGGAGCAATTGTATGCCAAGTTTAGTAAGTGTGAATTTTGGCTAGATCAAGTAGTATTTTTGGGTTATATAATATCTAGACAGGGAATACAGGTAGACCTAAGGAAAGTTAAGGTAGTAATGAAGTGGGAAGCCCCTAGGAATGTATCTAAGATTCAGAGTTTTCTTAGGTTAGCAGGATATTACAGGAGATTTGTCAAGAGGTTTTCATTGATCTCAGCCCCTTTGACAAAGCTTCTGAGGAAGAATGTACCCTTTTAATGGACTAATGAATGTCAGAGGAGTTTTAAAGAATTAAAGCACCGATGTTAGCTTTACCATCAGCATCTGGAGGATATATTATGTATAGTGATGCTTCACACTAGGGATTAGGATGTGTTTTGATGCAGTATGGTAGAGTGATTGCATATGCATTGAGACAGTTGAGGTCTCATAAATTTTATTATCTGGTTTATGATTTAGAACTTGCTGTAGTGGTGTTTACATTGAAGATTTGGAAACATTATCTGTATGGTGAGAGATTTCAAATATTTACAAACCATAAAAGCTTGAAATATTTGTTGAGTCAAAAGAAGTTGAATATGAGACAAAGGTAGTGGATTGAATTACTTAAAGATTATGATTGTACAAATAAGTATCACCCTAGTAAAGTGTTGTGGCTGATGCATTAAATAGGAAATCCAATAGCAGTGTGACACAAATTTAGGCATCGAGGTTACCAAACCTAGTACAATTGAGAGTATTGAGCGTTGAATTGAATTTGGGGTAAAATGAAGCATTATTAACTACATTAAAGCTTAGGACAATATTGCATGAAAGGATTAGAAAAACTCATAGTAAAGATCCAGAATTAGTGAAGCTTATTAAAAAGTTGAAGCAGGATTCGAGTTCTGAGTTTAAGTTGAGAGATGATAAACTATGGTTGAAGCAATGATTATGTGTACCTGATGTTGATGACTTGAGAACAAAGATTTTGGAGGAATCTCAAATAGCAGCTTATGCTATGCATCCTGGTACTACCAAGATCTATAATATGCTGAAATAACATTTTTGGTGGCTAGGGATGAAGAAGCAAGTGCTAGAATATGTTGCTAAATGTTTGACTTGTCAACAGATTAAGGCAGAGTATTAGGCTCCAGTTGGGAAGTTACAGTCATTGCTTATTTCGGAATGGAAATGGGAAAGGATTATTATGGATTTCATTATAGGTTTACCAAAGACTCTAAGGCAACATGATGCTATATGGGTCATTTTTTACAGATTGACGAAATTGATACATTTCTTACCTGTGAGAGAGAATAATACAATGGATCAGTTAGCTCGGAGATATGTTAATGAAATAGTGAGATTAAATGGAGTCCTAGTGTCTATTGTATCATACCGGGATCTAAGATTATCTTTAAGATTTTGGGGCAGTTTATAGATAGCAATAAGTATAAGGTTAAACTTTAGTACAACATTTCATCCTCAGAAAGACGGACAGAGTGAGAGGACTATTAAGACTGTTGAGGATATGCTTAGAGCTTGAGTTTTAGAGTTCCAAGGAGCATGGGATCAATATGTTGATCTTACTAAATTTGCATACAACAATCATTATCACAGTAGTATTAGTATGGCTCCATATGAGGCGTTGTATGGTAGAAAGTGTTGAACATCTTTGTATTGGGATGAAGAGGGCCTAAGGATTGTTGAAGGCCCAGAATTGATTCAAGATACTATTGATAAGGTGAAATTGATCCATAATAAAATTAAAGTAGTCCATGATAGATAGAAAAGTTATGCAGAATAGCATCAGAGAGATATGGAGTACCAAACGGGAGATAAAGTGTTTCTAAGAGTATCACGTTGGCAAGGAGTGCTGAGGTTTAGTAAAAAGGGTAAGTTAAGCCCTAGATATATTGATCCATATAAAATTACTGAGAGAGTTGGACCATTGGAATACATGTTAGCATTACCAACTGAGATGGCTTAGATTCATAATGTGTTTCATGTCAGTATGCTCAGGAGGTGTCGGTCAGATCCAACACATGTGTTACCAACACAGGAAGTTAAAACTGTAAGTAATTTGAGTTATATGGAGGAACTGATTAGGTATTGGGTCATCAGACTAAACAATTAAGAAATTGAGTGATCCCATTGGTTAAAGTCATTTGAAGGAATCATTCAAGAGAAGAAGCTACATGGGAGATTGAAGAGAACATGAGGAAATAGTATCCCCATCTGTTTGATCAATTAAGTAATAATTTCGAGGACAAAATTTCTTAAGGAGGGAGAATTGTAATAGTCGGTTTTTCAAATTAAGGGATTAGAACCTTAGACTATTACATAGAAGCTATATCATTGAAATTTATGAATTGCATTTCATTAACATGCATGATGATATCATACACATATGGATTATGATTTAGTACACATTACAAAGAATGTACATGCACTCAATTGATTTATTCCAAGGTATGAAAGGTTTAAAATGATAACGATGTGAGTTGTGTATACTTTATGCCTTACATTTTGGTTTGATTGATTACGATGTGAATTGTGTATTATTTATGCCTTGCATTTTGGTTTGATTGATTACAAGTAGTAAATTTGGAATTAATTGGTACAATTTGAAAATTAATGAATTAAAATGTACATTGGGTCTAGGAAAAATGCCAAGCGGTAAGACACGTGGACATATGGAAAATTAGGATGACTAAGCCTATAATTGAATGACATTTGGCATAGATAAATGAGTGACATATGGAATAGATAAATGAGTGACATTTGGCATAGATAAATGAGTGACATTTGGCATAGCTAATTAATTGACAAACGACATTGATCATGGAGTGATAAATGGACTAATAACTATGCGACAATTGGCAGCATATATATAGGACAAGTGACTTACATGCCTAAGGACAAATGTTAATGTAAGATGGTGACACCTAACATTTGATGTTTCAAGTTTCTGCAGGAGAAGTTTCAGCTTAGTTCATTCTTCTCTTTTTCATTACTCTCACCACCGAAACCCTTCGAACTTCTGCACCTTGTTTCCATTTTGTTCATACTCATTACAAGATCCATACAAGAAAATCTGCTCAACGATAGCTATAATTTTCTATCATCATTTTACCTTTGTTGGAAACATCCTACCTTCATCTTGTACATAAATGATTTTACATGCATGGAGATCTGAATTAGCTTGATCTTTGAGGTAGAACTTGAGCTAGATAAGTAAGTAAAAGATTGTTCTTTATGGCATGTTATAATGGAAAGTTTATGATGATGAAATTGGGATGAATTGTATATTATGTTGATGATGAGGTTGTGCTAGAATGTGATAGTGAATTGGATAGTTGCTATTTTGTTTTGATGCATGAAAGACAATAGTTATAAGCTACCAAATGAAAGATTTTGAGTTGGAATTGGATATGAGATTGGTTAGGAATTGACATATAATTAAGGTATACTTGAGGCATAATTTAGGAACTATTATGATGGTGTTTTGATATTGGAATGAAGGTGTTTGAATATGGAAAATTGCAGGAAAATGGGTAGTCCACAACTGTGGTACTCATCCCACAATTGTGGGCTGATGCATTAGCTTTTTTCACGATCGGGGGAAGGTACCCCACGATCATGGGCAAGGTTTTGACATGGTAAATTCTGTTTTGTGCAATTGTTGAACCACATGAGGACAAGACACATTATGTTAGTGTATTTGAAATTAATTAAGGCTTGAAAATGAACCTTGTTTGATGTTCGATTAAGTGGTTAAGGGTTTCATAAGTTTAGGTTGTTATTGATGTTAAAACTTAAGAATGGATTGTTTTAATATGAATGTATATGAATTTGGGAAGTATGAGTTGTTAATGGTATGAAGATGTTCTTATGAATGCAAATGTGAGTCAAAGGATAAGAATAATGTGAACTAGGTATAAATGAATGAGAATTGGGAAATTATAAGAATATAAAGCATAGAAAAAAAAGGACTGGGGAATGAATGAGTGATGAATTTGGAGTAATCAAACTTACTTAAGGCATAACCTAATTGAAAGCAAGTTATGTACAAACTATAATATTTGAATGATCAAGACTTATGATTAAGGATATGTACTCGGGAAAAGTCAATTGAGCATGCATTGAACATAACACATATACATCTGTATAATTGAGTATACATTTGATTAAACAAGTTAGTAATGTGTAAATATGTGTGTATTGCATGATATAGAAGCACAATTTGAGTGTCCACATCTAGACATTATCGACTCGTCAAGGCAATAGCTATCTAGAGCATACTGTGAGTTAACCTAGATGTTTACTCACTATATTTGAATTGTTCTTAATTAACTGTTAGATATTGAATTGTTGTCGATATGATTGTGTTGATTTTAGACATTGATGGTTGGAGGAGATTGATATTCGGGATTGTATTAGAAATTTTTGCAAATTGAATGTGAATATGGAAATTGTGTTCTCAATTATATGTTGAATGCCAGACTTAGATCCGATGAATGTGCTATATGAATGTGCACACTGAATGAGAGTTATTGATAGCATAATATGTGATTTGATGTATTTTCATTACATTAATATGCATGATCAGATAAAGGAGTTATGGCTAGAGTGACCAGCATGAAAAATAGCTTAAAGCTCAGAAATGTGCACACAAAGCCACATGCTCAATGATTAATGAGCCTGGTATCCATCATAAGTATGAGACAGTATCTGAAATGAGCCCGGTATCCATAACAGATATGGGATAGTTAAATATGTTCTCGGTCTTAACAAAATAAAATTGAAAGTGGAGTCTCATGTGTATTGTAGATATATCTTTGCATGTATCATGTGAATCATTGTAAAGAATTACTAAATTGACTTGATATAATATTATGCTATGTTTGTGTACATGTAAATGATTGTGAAAAAAGGTACTGAATTGTGTTGATATAGTGATCTACAATACTTGTATACATATTGATGATATGAATAATTGAGGTGAAAGATTGGATTGTTCTAAAAAGATTCTATGACATGTTTGTATTATAATGTGCTTATTGAGATATGATGTATAGTGTGATTTAGTATACAAAATTGTATGGGAATTAATTCTAGCTAATGTGATATACTTGTAATGTTGTGTTTTGATTCGATTGAGCACATCGATGATTGTTCACTCATTGAGTTTACAAAACTCATAAAAAATGCAACGTTGTTTTTGAAGTACTTGAGGAGACCTAGCTTCTAAGGGAATCTAGTAACAGTCTAATATTGTCAAATTTGGAATCAGGAATGGCTCAAAGGTCTGGTTAGCTGATGTTTGATGAGTTTAGATAAATTGTTTTTGTTAGCATCTCATTTCATGTTAGATATTTTGTAAGGAGCAGTAAACTCTCAGATGTTTTTGTAATGTACATATATGGATTATGGAATGTAATGACAATGTAATGATGTTTGTGAAATGAAATGAGAAATGTTGAACTTATGATCTCTTATGTTCTGTATGATGCCATAATAGTGAATATGATTGCTTTAACATTCCATTCTCATAGGGTATGTTCCTGAACGTCCTCTGGATGTTTGGGTATATGCTCTATGGTAGTAGGTTGTTATAATGATGCCCCCATTCAAAATCAATCAGATGAAGATTTCGATGAAGATGATGTTCAGAATCAACCACTAGCACCAGAGACTGCTCAGGTTCTAATAAGGAGTTCTACACGAGTAAGACAAGCCACTACTAGATACTCCAGTGATCAGTAAGTGTTACTTATTGATGGGGGAACCAAATAATTTTCAAGAGGCTATGATAGATGAAGCCATGAAAGATGAGATGAATTCCTTGCATGAGAATAAAACTTTTGAGCTAGTGAAGTTACCAAATGCCAAGAAAACTTTGAAAAATAATTGGGTGTTAAAGATTAAGCATGATGAACACAATCCCCATCCAAGATTCAAAACTAGATTAGTTGTTAAAGGATTCAACCAATAAAAGGTATGATTTGACGAGATATTTTCAGAAGTTGTGAAAATGACATCCATCTGTACAGTGCTCAGTTTAACAAGTCTAGACCTAAAAATCGAGTAATTAGATGTCAAGACAACTTTTCTTCATAGAGATTTGGAAGAAGAGATATATATGGAGCAGCCAAAGGGTTTTAAGGGAAAAGGGAAAGAGGACTATATGTGAAGATTGATGAAAAGCCTTTAGGTTTAAAATAAGCACCTTGATTGTGGTATAAGAAGTTTGAAACAATTATTAGGGAGCAAGGTTGTATGAAGACTACTTTAGATCACTGTGTTTTTGGAAAAAAATTCTCTGGTGATAATTTCATTATCCTTTTACTTTACATTGATGATACGTTGATTGTTAGCTAAAATATCAACAAGATTAACAATTTGAAAAAACAGTTAAACAAGTATTTTGTCATGAAAGATTTGGGGCCAGTAAAATAGATTCTTGGCATGACAATTATCAGAGACAAGGGCGTTAAGAAATTATGGTTATAATAAGAGAAGTACATTGAGAAAGTACTTCAGAGGTTCAACATGGATAAAGGTAAAGCAGTTAGTTGTCCCCCTAATGAATTTAGGTTGAGTACTAAGCAATGCCCTTCAATGGCTGAAGAGAAGGAAGAGATGATGGAAGTCCCCTATGTTTTTGCAGTTAGAAGTTTGATGTATGCTATGATATGTACATGGCCAGATATTGTACACGCAGTTGGAGTAATGAGTAGGTTCCATGCAAATCCTGGTAAGGAACATCGGAATGTTATAAAGTGGATTCTCATATATCTACGTGGTACTTCCAAAATATGTTTATGTTTTGGAACTACCAAGTCTGTATTAGTTGGTTACACAGATGCAAATATGGCCAGCGATGTTGTTGGATCCCGTTTCCAAGACCCAACTTCTTACACTAACACTTAAACCCCACCGCTTTACTGCAAGATCACTCTTAGAACGAATCCGAAACGGAACGAAGAACAAGCTGAATCGGATCACATAACGAAATGGGAAATCAAATAGATCAATTGACACTGAAAGTTCAAATCCCGACATCCGTAGCGTGAAAATAGAAAACTTGTCGCGTTGGAAACCCTTATGACTTAACCTATCCGATATCGATGTACATTTTTTTTTCTTTCACATCTAATTCATTTCGTCAATTCTCATATAAATCTTAAAACACTTGAATCTCCTTTTTCATCATATTCTTGTTATTCATTATATTCTTATTCTTTACCATAACAAACTCATACACATGTCACATAACATTTTTAAATTCATACACAAATTCACTTATTCATATAATATCCTATAAAATCCGGCAGCATAACGACTGCACCTTTAACCTATCCAAAACCTGCAAATAGCTCGGATACACTTCTATAACTTTACAACAATCGCACATACATCATAATCTACCGGACCCTCCGTCCGGGATTTCAGCAGATACGCAAACCTAAATTCTAATCCTTTTTCCATTCATTTGACATACTCTAACGCATTCATCAATCATCACAATCCATATCTCATCAACAACACATTCATCTATATCCATATACATATTTCCCCATTTACATTCATAATTCAATCCAATTGATATATAAAGCCAAAATACACAATCCAAAACCAATACATTTCCAATTCCATCATTCAAGTTCATATACAATTGCATAATCCAAGTTACATTTTAAACTAAAAGCTTACAAAACTCTAATGGCATTCCAAGCCATAGACCATTCCCAATAATCTTAAACCAACAAAACAAAGTACAAAACATGTATTAATTCTGATATCTTCGCATCTTTCATCCAATCTCCTGCTCGAACACCTGGAGATGGGGATGAAAGGGGGGTGAGCTAGAGAGCTCGTGGATAATATGTTTGTAAGTTGAAAAATAAGTAAAAGTCATTTCTCAAAACTTTGTCATCTTATAAAGAATTTCTCAACAGAATTTTTGTCAAATGTCTATTTCACAAATCCTTCAACTTTTCAAAACATTTTTACTCAGTTGCCAAAAACTGTCACGGTTGAAACCTTACATTCTTATTCCCGTAAAACTCAAATTTTTCCCTTCATAAAGCATGAACAATTTCAAACATATGAATGCATACATTGCAATTAATAATCTAATCATATAACACATTATAATGGTTTGGCAAGTCCAATACACATAATGACTACACAATTCCATAAAATGGTCTTGTGTAGTCGTACACATGAGGGAGTCCTAAAAGGAACTCCAT
>JAOTIZ010024445.1:0-10128 GCA_027123425.1 Erythroxylum panamense | reverse complement strand
AATTAAGGGATTATCCTTATAGAGTATCCTTAGCTGTAATATCTAGCTATATTAGGGATATTTTCAAATAAGGAGTCTTCCTAATTAGGAAGACTCCCATAACTATGTACCCTAGCTCTATATAAATATTGCAGTATCTGTACATCTATTTTTATCTGAATAAAGAAGTTTTTACATGTTACATTAACTTTTTGTTTCAAAACATTGCAATAAATAACTTATGGAGCATGGGATCTAGTTTCTATGTTGTGTACATTTAACCACATGGCAGTGTAACGGTCTTCTTTGGGATCTTTTTAATCCACATGGCAATATAACGGTCTTCTTTGGGATCTTTTTAATAGTCTGTTTTAGTTAAGTTTCTTTAATTGATAGTTTTCCTTACTATAAGCTGAATAAAATAAGTTTGTTTTAAGGTTTTGTTGTTTATGCTAGCACTCAGTGGCTATTAGGGGAAAAAGAGTTGATGCCTTTCATTAATTAGATTAATTGGACAAGTTTATATATTCATTGTGCATTCAGCTTATAAGAAGCGGAATAAGAGTGATTTTGTGTGGAATTATGAAATTTGTAAGTGAGAAGTGTGATTCCTAAAAGTGATTTTGAATCTAGGAATGATTTCTAAGTGATTCCTAAAAGTGATGTTGAATCTAGGAATGATTTTAAACTCTTAAAGTAATTTCTAGGAACCTATTGGCGTAACACTAACGGTTTTATATATTCAAATCCTGGGAGTGATTCCTAACTCTTGCTATAAATCTTGTGATTTATTCTTGAAATCATCTTATTCTCTTTTTGTAGATTTAAAGTTAAATTCAGACACCCTAAAATTATAACTATATTATTTTTGTCAAATACTTTTGTCTGTTCATCCTATATTGACATTTTAACATGTTTATTTCACTCCGTATGTTCTTCTTTGAAAATTTATCATGGGGAATCACTATTTAAGCTATTGCCTTATCTTAGATGCTTAGTTTACGCTTTGGTATAATTCTTGCCTATGATCACTTTTTTTGTTTTGCAGGGCTGCAAGTTGTCTGAAGTTAAAGATCTTTATTTGGTTGAGGTCTTTTTTAAACCAACCAAACCATGTCATTCTTGAATGGTTGATCTTGATGTACTTTTCTTTTTTGTGGTTGATTTGACTGATTCTTCCCTGGTTTTTCCTAGGTGGGAGTTTATTGCTCGTTCAATCAACTTTTGGAGAAAGGTTTCTACCATGCTGATCCACACCCTGGAAATTTGCTCCGTACCTATGATGGGAAACTAGCTTATTTGGGTAAGAGCTACATTGCTTGGAAAATGCCATAACAAATGAATTAAACTCTATACATGCATAGGAAATTTGTAAGGTCTTACGTGCTATTGGCCGATATGTTTTTCTAGTACTTCCTTTGAATTTAATTTACTGTTTACTTTTCATTGTGTGTAACATAAAAAGTGTAGGGGAAGCATAATGTTTCTCTTTCTAAATACTGCGTCAGTCAACCAATCTCTTTCCCACGCACTTCAGTATGAAGTGTTTGTGAGTCTATTTTGGGTGGCTCCCTCCAATAAGTTTGAGCTTTTCCAAATGGAAGGATGTGTGGGAGTCTGATTTATAAATTGAGTGTTTCCCTGGTGTTGAGTTAAATGGTCGTATAACACGATGTTGGAGTTTTCTTGATCAAGAGGCTTAGATGCTTGTCATCTATCTGCATGGATTTCTATACAGTTTGCCCATTGAAATTGTAAAAAACCATTCAATCCAAAAGTTTAGCTTGTTGGATGAGACTTGAGAGTTTGCTATATATTACTCCAAGATTCCCTCTCATACAAAGTGTGGATAACGCAGCAGATAAAAAGTCTATGAGTATTGAGGGTGACACAACTTGAAATCGATACTTTTTTTACAACACAATGCTCTTATATGATATTCAATAAATGATTCATTCCAAAAGTTATATTGTTCAATGGGGACCATGAATCAAAATCCTAATATATCTCTTTGTCACACTATTGGTTTCAAAAACAAGTGAACCTACTATGGAAACAGTAAGTATCATAGCTTAAACTGATTAGGAAGTCCTAGAGATGTATGATTTTCTCTTTTTGTGAAAATGTTCCAGAAAACGTTATTTTTTACTTGGTTAATTAGAAAAACTTTGAAGTGAATATGTATTTATATATATATACACACACATACTTAAAAACAGTTAACTTTTGTATTTAAAGTAAAAGTAAGATTGGTCTGACTATTTAATCTTTCGGCTCTAATTTATCATTGAAATTTGCATAGAATTTCTTTGCTAGATTTTGTTTGATCATTTGGGCCATATCATGTTTTTCTGAGCTTGATTTAGTCTCATCTTGCTTTCTTAATGGAATGATAAACAAGAAGTTCATGATGAAAATCATGAACAGTGATTTAGGAGAAATTATTTCCTAATCATAAAATAGGAAACTAGAGGTATCATGGATATTTATTTTAGGAAATTGTTGTAAATAGGGGATATTGTTGTAAATAGGAAATATTCTAGTTATCTAAAATTAGGCTAAGACTTGTGTATATATTCAAAGGCACTTGTTGTGCAAAATAAGAAAAAAAAATATTTCTGCTTTCTTCATGGTATCAGAGCCTAGGACATTGTAACTCGTAGTTTCTTTTTTTTTTTGACACTTACTTGGCCTTCATTGCGAATAGTGCCTTTTGGAAAACAGATGGCTAAAGCTGTTACCCATAAAAACTCCAACATGGAGGTTTCTTCCTCCTCTATTGGTAATCCCAAAATATACACCCCTACCCATATTGGTGAATTATAAATCTTGTTTCCATTTGACCAACTCAATGGTAAAAACTACCTCCACTAGTCACAAATGGTTTAGATTTTCCTTAAGGGCAAGGGAAAGCTTTCTCACCTATTAGGACCTGCTCTTGTTGTTTCGGATCCCAAGTTTGAGGCTTGGAATGTAGAGGATTCCTTAATCATGTCATGGCTTTGGAACTCTATGGAACCAAACATTAGAGGCACTTACATGTTCCTCTCGTCTGCTAAGGAGATATGGGATGTTGTTACTCAATCTTATTCTAAGATAGGAGATATGGGATGTTGTTACTCAATCTTATTCTAAGGTAAATGATGCCTCTTTAATTTATGAGATTAAGACTAGAATCTCATCTACCAAGCAAGGTATGCACTTTGTCAGTGAATATTACAGTCTGATGAAGAGTCTTTGGCTTGAGTTGGATCATTATAAAAATTTTAAAATGCAGTGCGGTGATGATAGTGTCAAATTACAAAAGTTTGTCGAAAGGGAAAGAATCTTTGAATTCTTAGCAAGTCTTAATGTTGAATTTGACCAACTTCGGGTTCAAATACTTGGCAAAGATCCTTTACCGTCTTTAACTGAGTCCTTCTCACTCATCCAGGCATAAAAGAGTCAGAGAATTGTGATGTTGGAATCCAAGTATGCTAACAACTCAACATTCATGTCTATGAAAGCCAACAAAGAAGCCCTTAACCACCACCAACAGAGTCCTCAAAATAAGGAAGCTATCAGGTGCAGTTTTTATAAGAAGCCTCATCAAACTAGAGAGACCTACTGGAAGTTACACGAGAAGCTATAAAAAGCACAGAAAGAAGGGGTAAACAAGGATGGACAGGCGAAATCCCACTACATTGAACCTACAAACTTTAGAGATTCTGAACAAGCTAGATCAGAACCAAAAGGACCTAACAAAAAAGTGATTGAGTGCCTAAAGAGCATTTTGAATTCCTTGGAAGGTGCTGGTGCATCATGTTTGTTAGCCCAATCAAGTGATTTTTCTAATTCTCATGCTCTTAGTGCCTTATTAGTGTCTCCTAGGGGTTCTTGGTTCGTAGATTTAGGTGCCACAGACTATATGATTACCTCTCGTCATTCTTTTATTTCTTATAACCCCCGTCCTAGTAACAGAAAAGTTAAAGTTGCAAAGGGCTCTCTTACTATTGTTGTAGGTCAAGGAACTATTCCTTTGTCCCCTAATCTTCTCTTGAAAAGAGCACTACATGTTCCCAAACTTTCTACCAATCTTTTGTCCATTCAAAGATTTACTAGAGACTTGAATTGCTTTGCCATCTTTGATCCTAATTATTGTGTATTTCAGGATCGGGAAACGGGGAAGATAATTGGGCATGCTAAGGAAAAGGATGGACTCTACCTTTTGGAGTCTAATAGTGGAGACAAAACCTCACATCCCTCCTTGACTTTCATGACCAAAGTTACTCTTAACCCTATTTGGCTTCATTATGGTTTAGGTCAGCCTTCTTTTAGTTTATTGAGAACCATGTTTCCTAATTTGTTTAAAAACAATGATCCTAATAGTTACCATTGTGATGTGTGTGAGTTTGCCAAACGTTGTCGTACTTCCTTTGAGCAATAGTAAATCTGAATTTCATTTTACTTTGATTCATTGTGATATATGGGGACCTTCAAGGATGCATAATGTGTCAGGAGCTAAATGGTTTGTTACCTTTATTGATCATTGCAAAAGGGTCACGTGGGTCTTTCTCATGAAAAACAAATAAGAGGTCAGTGAGATTTTTCCTAATTTCTTCCATATGATAAAAAACCAGTTTGGGGTGAGCATAAAAGGGGTTAGGAGTGATAATGCTTGAGAATACTTTCATCAAACCTCATCTTTCTTTCAACGTGAAGGCATTATCCATTTTTCATCTTGTGTTGATACACCTCGACAAAATGGGGCGGTTGAGCGTAAAAATAAACATTTACTTGAAATCACTAGAGCATTATTATATCAAATGAATGTCCTTAAATAGTATTGGGGAGAGGTTGCTTTAACTGGAGTTCACTTGATAAACAGATTGCCTTCATGACCTCTAGAGTTCAAAACACTAGTAGAAATGCTCCCAACTTTAAGTAGTCTGACTACAGGGGTGTTTGGATGTGTTAGTTTTGTTCATATTCATGCTCACAATAGGGGAAAACTTGACCCACGAGCCCTAAAGTGCTTCTTTGTTGGCTACTCTTCTACACAAAAAGGTTATAAGTGTTTTTATCCTCCCTCACATAAATTCTTCGTTTCCAAGGATGTGTCATTTGTTGAGGGTCAATCTTTATTCCCTAATACTTATCTTCAAGGGGAGATGGGGAATTATGCGGAAGAGAAGTATAGGGAGACTAATTTCTTACTTGATTTATCTTTCCCAAATACACAAACTAAGTCAGCCACTACTATCCCTACACCACCTAACCAATCTAACCAAAATAAGTCAGAAAGTGCCCAGCCAGATACCTTAAAAAATACTGTACCTATCCCTAACAAGTAGTCTAGACCTTACCAGAGAAGGCTCAAGGATCTAACTCGGAATCAAGTACTGAAATACAAAACCCTGAACTTGATGATTTGTATGTTCCTATAGCTCTTTGGAAGGGCATACGAGCATGCACTAAATACCCAATTTCACACTTGGCTTCACTTGACAAATGTTCTCCAAGCCATAAATGTTTTCTTACAAAAATAAAATTCAGTTTCCACGCTACAAACACTTAATGAAGCACTTAGGGATAGGAATTGGAAAAATGCCATGGATAGTGAGATGAATGCATTAATTAACAATCAAACATGGGAAATAGTGGATTCACCAAAAGGGAAAAGACCAGTAGAATGTAAATGGGTATTCACAATTAAATATAAAGTAGATAGTTCATTGAAAAGATATCCAGCAAGGCTGGTAGCTAAGAGGTATACTCAAAATTATGGGGTTGATTATCTTGAAACTTTTGCCCCGGTAGCAAAAATGAACCCTATATGTAAAATATTATCCTTGGAAGCTAATTTTGATTGACCTGTGCAGTAATTTGATATAAAGAATGTCTTTTTACATAGTAATTTAAATGAAGTGTACATGACGGCCCCTCTTGGATTTGAAGGTAAGTTTGGGAGTAGAATATGCAAATTAAAGAAAGCCTTGTAATCTCCTCGGGCATGGTTTGGGAGATTCACAAAGGCTATGCTGGAAATGAAGTACAAGCAAAGTCAAGGAGATCACACTCTATTTATTAAATTTGTTGTAGAAAAAAAAATGATAGCTCTCGTTGTTTATGTGGATGACATCATAGTCACAAGTAATGATCTTTAAGAGATGTAACACCTCAAACTTAAACTTGCCCAAGAGTTTGAAATCAAAGATTTGGGAAAGTTTAAACATTTTTCGGGCATAGAAGTAGCTTGTTCGAAAGAGGGAATTTTTCTATCCCAACGCAAGCATATTCTGGATCTTCTAGAAAAAACTGGTATGGGGTGCAAACCAATTGATACACCTATAGAACAGAATCACTGACTAAGCGAGGACAAAGATGATGAAGACTAGTGGTATCAGAAAGTAGTGGGAAGATTAATTTATTTGTCACTTACCAAGCTTGACATAGCATATGCAGTAAGTGTAATTAGTTAGTTCATGCATGACCCTAAAAATGTGGATCTTCAAGCAGTGTATAAGGTATTGAGGTACCTGAAAATTATCCCTAGTAGAGAGATTATGTTTAAGAAAATTGACAATAAAACAGTTGAAGCTTATATAGATAGAAGGTCAACTATTGGGTACTACACTATACTTTTGGGCAATCTTATCACTTGGAGAAGTAAGAAGCAGTCAGTTGTGGCTAGATCAAGTGTTAACGCAGAGTTTAGAGCTATGGCTCGCGATATATGTGAGCTCTTATGGATTCGTATCATCCTAAATGATTGGAAAGTTAGGTGGCAAGGACCTATGAAGCTCTAATGTAATAATAAGTCAGCTATTAGTATTGCTCACATCCCCGTACAACATGACATAACTAATCTTATTGAGATTTATAGGCACTGTATAAAAGAAAAATTGGAAAGTGGGCTTATTTGTACCCCATATGTTCCCACTATCAAACACATGGTAGATGTATTGACTAAGGGGCTGGCAAATGCACAAGTTTAAGATGTTATAAGCAAGTTGAGAACGCAAGACATCTATGCACCTACTAGCTTGAGGGGGAGTGATGAAAATCATAACAGTGATTTAGGAGGTATTTTTTCCTAATCATAAAATAGGAAACTAGAGGATATCATGGATATGTATTTTAGGAAATTGTTGTAAATAGAGGATATTATTGTAAAAGGAAATGTTTTAGTTACCTAAAATCAGGCTAGGACTAGTGTATATATTCAAAGGCACTTGTGCAAAATAAGAAAAAAGATTGCCTCTTTCTTCAGTTCATATGGAGACTAAGTAACTTTCTATGATTTGCCAACAGATTTTGGTATGATGGGTGAATTTAAGCAAGAACTTCGTGACGGGTTTATTGCAGCTTGTCTCCATCTTGTAAACCGTGACTTTGGTGCACTAGCTAATGACTTTGTTACTCTTGGGTACTTAATACTATCTTTCTTCTGGTGCTATATTTGAAGAAATTGTTTATAAGGCTAAACTAGTATAAAATTGCAGGCTTCTTCCACCAACGGCAAATAAAGAGGCTGTTACAAAAGCTTTAACAGGTTTCTTCTGTTTCATCAATTTAGAGTTCTAAATTTTGTACTTTTAAAGGTTGTCTTAATAGTTATTTTTATTTGTGGAGAGCTGCATTTTCTGGCCATGATTTTTCTTGTAATTTCAAATGGCAGGTGTCTTCCAAAATGCTGTTGCTAAGGGAGTTCGGAATATAAGCTTTGGAGACCTCCTGGGAAATTTGGGGACTACCATGTATAGTGTTCTGTCTGTCCTTTTGACTTTAGCTGCAATAGATGCACTAGTTATTGTTTGAACTCTTATTTTTCCCCATTAGATATATATGCTCGTTGTGTAGAAAACACTGGTTATAATGCTTTGCAAGAAAAAAATCATGTCAGTTTTATGCCATCATCTTCTTTTCAATTGTTACTATGCATATAACTTTAACATATTGTCTCTTAGGAAAATGATGGCAAATTCATATTAGAGTTCGTATTCATGAAATTTAGAAAGTCTACAGATAGTGCCATACCACAGTCCTAAGAAAGCTAATCATTCTAAAGCATAATTCTGAATCATATTCCTTTTGATACACAAGATATTAATCGTGAGTGGTGTAGATTTCATGTGTAAACTGAGATAGCTATACTTGAAACATATGATAGCAATTATTGGCTATGGAAAATTACAATATGAAATAACCGTAGCTTGTCTAATTGAGGTAATGTTTAATGGTCTATATCATTTCCAGGTACCAGTTCAAATTTCAGATACCATCATATTTTTCTTTTGTCATCCGAAGGTAGTCATTCTTTCCTTTAGGGACTAACTGATGTCTTACCATTTCTTTTTCATGTTTATTTCCTGTTAAGAAGTTAGTTATATTCTTGTGGCCTTCAATTATAACATCTATATTTCATTTTCCTTTTCCTTTTCTTTTTCCATCTCTTAGTCTTGCAGTGTTGGAAGGAATTGCTCTCAATTTTGATCCTAACTACAAAGTTTTGGGTAGTACGTATCCCTGGATTGCTAGGAAAGTATTGACTGATAGCTCAGAACAACTGAGATCTTCTTTGCAAGATCTTCTTTATGAGGTGATATGAAGTTAGTGTTGTGATCTCAAGGTTCTTGTTTGAGTCACACTCTAGCCTTTTTTTTGCTTCTCGATGCTTTATTTTCTCTTTCGAAAGCATATTCCCCTAAAGCATATTCTTTCCAGGAAGGTGTTTTCCAAATTGATCGTCTAGAGTCTCTACTTTCTGAGGTGAGATACTTAACTATGTCATCTCTCTCTGTCTCTTTTTTGTGCATTGCACACAATGAAAAGAACATTATTTTCTGGATACTTCTGATAATGATTTATACTTTTGAAAACATTCCTTTTATATTATATCAGCTGTTGCTTTTGGCCTATGCGTTTCTTGTGAATTGATTTGTTTTTATGTTCCTTTGACTATAGTAGGAGACTCAGGCATTCCCCTCAAATGCCCAAAGATCTCTTTTATCTCATACTGTCTTTTGATGTTTCTTCTTCCTCGACTGAGCTAATTTAAAGGTGTTTTCTTTTTCAGTCTCTTCGTGCACAAACGAAGAGGTCCTTGGTCAAAAGAAATACAAAAGAAACAGAATCGAAGGTTGTTATCAAACAGATTCTTTCCTTCACCCTGGCAGAGAAGGTTTTGATATTACTTTTTATCCTCGGTGCTTATTTTTAACCCCAAAACATGAGGGCAGTAGCCTTCATTTTAGTTACTAATCTTTCATACCAAAAAATAATTACAGGGTGACTTTGTAAGGGAAATACTTCTTCAAGAAGTTGCTAAGGTATGAAATTTGGTTCCCAATCATGTGTTTCTGTGTTTTTATGTTTTATTTCATTACCGATTAAAAATATCATGCTTGTGAACAAGAAAATTCATCATCTTCCCATGTTTGTGAATTGAAGTCTCTGGATGCATAATGTTGACTAGAGATTTTTAGCATTGATACTATTATCATTATACCTATAATCTCTCCGATAATTGAGAGATTTTATAGAGTTAATAGCTAGATTACTTCCTAAATAGTCCTAGGAATTTTGTATATAAACCCTTGCTCCTATATATAGATATACAAGAAATACAAATTATCTTCAATATTCAACATAGTATCAGCGCCCTATCTAATTTGGGGACTGTTCCTTTTTTCGGCTATTCTTCACTGGCTGAGTGTGTTTTCAACACCCACCTAGATTGCTTCAGCTGTGACCGGCGAATCCACTATGAAAGACCCGACGTCAACCTTGCCGCCACGCACTGTCACAGTCTCTCTGCAGTCACCGTGCGTGAGCACCACGCGCCACCCTTCGGCTAGTATTTTGTCTCCGTTCTTTCTCCATCAGGGTCATTGGCCTCTTGCCTCTCCTCTGGTGATGTCAGACGTATCCTTACCTTCTGCCAGTACCCTTGCTTCCTTGCCGCTCCTCGGTGTATTTTGTGTTTCTGTCCGTCTGGTAATTGTTCTGCCCATTTAACAAAAGCACATTTGTTTGAGCAGCTTCTATTTACTCTATTGGCATTTTTTTGTTGGTTGTCCTGAGTAACACAAAAGAAGATGGAAGGAAAGAAGGTAATTATGTCGAGTTCCGATAATTCTTCACTTTAAATCAGTCCTGTAAAACTTG
>JAOTIZ010024337.1:0-10135 GCA_027123425.1 Erythroxylum panamense | reverse complement strand
CCTGATGCTCATAGGTATGGTGGTGCAACAGTTGTGGGTGTTGCTGATGATGGACCTCAGGCTTATGCCACTAATCAGCTTCGAGTCCTACAGGGGCCGAACTCAATTTGCTGGAGGTGGAAGGATCTTGGCAGCCGAGGGAAGGATTTCATACCAGGAGGGCAATGCTTATGGTAATACTGGAGGCCGCTATTACCAGTTGCATAGCTTGGACAAATCCAGGTAGGCCATACCTGTATTAGTAAATTAATCTAGTTCTAGCCCACTTGAGATCTTTTTGCTAGTTGTTTAATAACAATAATGTGTCTGTAACTCAATTCAATGTTTAACCAGTATTGCGATGATGAAAACAGTATGGGAATTGTTCATCTGAAATGCTTGTACCTATTGTGGAGCTTAGCAATTCCAAAAATTTTGCCATTGATCTCTGTGACATTTTGTGCTCATTTTTGTTTATCATGTTATAAGTTTATGCTTTATACTAGATGGACAAAATTCAGCGCAGTTGATCGACAAAGTAACATAGTTGCCACTGTACTTCATGTTCTCTCAGTTAAGTCAATTATTCATAGGAATGTACCAAATAAATGACTTTCTTCTTTCATTTAACTTGAAGGAGAACTGGTTTTAGTTAATCCAACTTGTTTTGGCACGATAAGTTTCTAAGAAGGTATAATTTTTTCTTCTACATTGATTGTTTCATCTGGGGTTGACCTTAATGCTTTTTTAAAAAATTGGTTCTGATGTATCATATGGTCAACGCCAATTTTGCTTTCCGTACACCAGAAAGCATTACAAATTATATGCTTTATGTTTAGGAAAGAGTATGATTTATGTTTCAATGCTTCTTTGTTTTTCTTGCCTTCTCCATTCTCGCCTAAGTTATAAAAGGCAACTCTAGTACAATTTAACTTCTCCTATAGAAGCCGCATAATAAACCAACATAACATTAGGATGATTTATTTTTTGATCCTTTCTTGTTTCAATAATTCTACATTCACTGTCAGCGGATTCATTAGGTTAATTCCACTATAAACTCGAGGAAAATTTAGTTTCCTCTGACAATGAATTTTACTAAAACGTTTACACTGTTAAAAACGTCATAATAGAGCAAAGTAACCGAAAAATTAGAGAAGTTAATTGTTTATGTTGGCTCACATGTGATCAAAATTATATTTCTTAAGGGCATAAATACGATTCATTGTAGAAGGGCTCATCCATGAAAAAAGATGAGGGATTCAAACAAATGTTACTTATCCATTGTCCACTTCAAAAATGATATGAAAATTGGCTTGAGGGCATTCATAAGTGAAACCTACTTCTGTAAGAGGGAACATAACGCGCACACATAATTGAAGGATTGAAAAGTTCGAATTCAAAGAAATAAGAAGAAGGTAGATTCGAATTAACTAAAATTAAATATGATACGTAGGGTAGTTTCAAATTTACCTACTAGACCTCACGAAAAACTTGTCTCGAGTAACCTAGATAACGAGTAAAGAACAAATTAAGAAAGCTGTTTAGGATCAAAATCATGTCACAATTTGATTCAGTTGATAAGTAATGTTTAATTCCTAAGTTGAAAAGAACAAGAGGGGTTTCTTCTCTCAATATGGCCGACAGCACACAAGAAATAATATGATCCAAGTTGTCTTTTCCTAACCCTAAAGAAGATATTTATATCTAGGTCAAATAATAAAAGACTTGGGCTAAATAATACATGGAAGCCCAAAATAAATATAACTTAAAACAAGTCCAAAATAGAATAATAAAAACATGCCTAGGCCTGGTCCTACACGCTCCCAAGTCTGATCATAGGGGCGCCTCTCCTCTTGGGCTTAAGTGATGATGTGCAGCCCAATACAATGGTCTTCAAGTCTCAAGTGAGTCCAATCCAAGGATTTGAGATAAATGAATCAATTTGGGTTGTGATTCAGATAGCTCTCCTCCAATAGGCTTAGTGCACTCAACTCTCCATAAATTGGCCCACATGCACATAGAGAGCCGCCTTGAATCTCTCAGTCTTAGCTCTACACATAGGTTCAACTAGAATGACAAGCTCGCCCATCACACATGCCATATCCATAGTGATCCTTGCTCCTGCTCACATCAGTCCACACGTCATCTCCATGGGGATCCTTGCTCCTGCTGACATCAATCCCTCTCTCCTTAAGAAGATTTGTCCTCGAATTTGAATCCATATCAAAAGGAGAAAGATCAGCAACATTGAAGGTAGCAAAAACATTGTACTCACCTAGCATATCAATCTTGTAGTCATTGTCATTGATCCACTTCAACACTTGAAATGGACTATCACCCCTAAGATCTAACTTGGACTTCCTTTGGGCAGGAAACCGTTCCTTCCATATATGCATCCAAACCCAATCACCAGGTTCAAAAGTCACTAACTTTTGCCCCTTGTTGGCTTGCTTCGTATACTCCCTGTTTCTATGCTCAATGTGTTGTCCCGCCTTCGTATGTAAGCCCCTAACCATCTTAGCTTTCCTTTTGCCATCTGTACTAGACAACTCATACGAGGGTAAAGACACCAAATCCAAGACCTTCAAACGATTAAAACCATATACAAGCTCAAAAGGTGAATAACTTGTAGTGGAATGCACACATCTATTATATGCAAACTCAATAAATGGCAAATAATCACCCCAAGTTTTCAAATTTTTACCAACTACAGCATGCAACAAGGTACCTAAGATTCTATTAACAACCTCGGTCTGTCCATCTATCTATAGATGACAAGTAGTAGAATAAAACAATTTAATACCCAACTTTCCCCACAAAACACACCAAAAATGGCTCAAAAATTTGACATCTATATCCAAAATAATAGACCTAGGAATACCATGCAATCTAACAATATCCCTAAAGAATAAATTAGCAACATGCACAGCATCATCAGTCTTATGGCATGCAATGAAATGCACCAACTTAATAAATCGATCAACAACAATAAAGATAATATCATACCCCTTCTTTGTTCTAGGCATTCTTAAAACAAAATCTAAAGAAATATCAACCCAAGGTTCAGTAGGCACAGGTAAAGGGGTATACAATCCGTGGGGTTTAACAATAGATTTTGCCTATCTATATGCAATGCATTTGACACATACATGCTCAACATCCCTACACATACCAAGCTAATATAAATGTTCATGCAAAATGTCCAGTGTCTTAGCAACCCCAAAATGACCCATCAATCCACCACAATGGGCCTCATGTACAAACAAAGCACACAAAGAACAATTAGGCATATGCAGCTGATTACCACGATACAAATATCCATCATGCCTATAAAATTTCTGGAATGCAACATGCTCACAAGTAGCGTAAACATGAGCAAAATCATCATCAGAAGTATACATGTCCTTATGTTACTCAAATCCTAATAATTTAGAACTAAGAGTATAAATTAAGGAATACCTCCTAGATAAAGCATCAGCTACCACATTTTCCTTCCTTTGCTTGTATTGTAGCACATACAGAAATGTATCCAAAAACTCCACCCAAGTGGCATGTCTCTTGCTCAGCTTTCCCTGTCCCTTCAAGTGCTTTAGGGACTCATGATTCGTTTGAATGACAAACTCTCTAGGTTAAAGGTAATGTTTCCACAACTCCAATGCTCTCACCACAACATAAAGCTCTTTATCGTAGGTCGGATAGTTGAGTTGTGCACCACTCAACTTCTCACTAAAATATGCTACTGGTTTGTTTTCCTGCAAAAGCACAACACCTATACCAATCCCAGAAGCATCACATTCAACTTTAAAAGCCTTATCAAAATTAGTCAAACATTAAATAGGAGCAAAACATAATTTTTCCTTCATCAATGCAAATGCATGCTCTTATTCCTTACCCGATGCAAACCCTTTCTCCTTCTTGACTATTTCAGTCAAAAGAGCAGCAATGGTAGAGAAATCTTTCACAAACCTCCTATAAAAACTAGCAAGCCCATGAAAACTTCTTATCTCACTCACACTCTTAGGTGTTGATCACTCTCGAATAGCCTTCACTTTCTCACTATCAACCTCAACCCCTTGAGAACTAATTATAAACCCCAAGAATACTAGCTTATCAATGTAAAATGTACACTTCTTAAGGTTCGTATACAATTTCTCCTATCTCAACACATCCAAGACACAGTTCACATGCATGAAATGCTCATCAAGATTAGTGTTATATATGAAGATGTCATCAAAGAAAACAACCACAAATTTCCTAAGAAATGCATACAAGACATGATTCATCAACCTCATAAAAGTACTGGGTGCAATACTTAAACCAAATGGCATGACTAACCACTTATACAACCCATATTTATTTTTGAAATCAGTTTTCCATTCATCTCCTAGTTTCATTCTAATCTAGTGGTATCCACTTTTCAAGTCAATTTTTGTAAAGATACATGCACCATGTAATTCATCAAGTATATCATCTAACCTAGGGATAGGATGGCAAAACTTTATAGTGATTTTGTTAATAGCTCTGCAATCCACACACATCCTCGAGGTTCCATCTTTCTTAGGCACCGCACACGGGCTCAAGCTCTCCCTCGCATGTCCCTTTTCTAGTAGCTCATCCACCTACTTTTAAAGCTCCTTTGTCTTCTCAAGATTACTCTTATAAGCTAGGCGGTTTGGAATTTGAGCTCTAGGCACAAAATCAATATGGTGCTCGGTGCCTCTCAAGGGTGACAGTCCCTTAGGCATCTCCTCAAGAAAGACATCTAAATATTCCTACAAAAGAGAAACAAAAACACTAGGCAAAGCATCAAGAGGGTTAGTGTAAGAAGCTAAACACTCTCTGTATCTCACCACTACTAGTGCTCTTTTCTCTCCAGTTACTCTCCTTAAGTCTTTTCCCTTAGCAAACAAGCTCACTTTTCTCTCTTACTTTTCTCTTTCTGAGCTCTTCTCTCCTACACATCCCACTTTCCTTTCCTCACTTGTGCAGTCACTCACCATTGGGCCAAACTCATTTTTCTTTTGGGCCTCTTTCCTTTCTTTACCTTTTTTGTTCTCACTACTTGAACCCTCCTCACTTTTACTTACTTGTATCTAGTCTAGGTGAAATTCATGAGGTGATAAAGGTATTAGAATGAAATTCCTACCCTTAAACTTAAAGGAGTACCTATTGGTATACCCATCATATGCTACCCTCTTGTCAAACTGCCAAGGTGTACCAAGTAACATATGACCAGCCTCCATTGGTACCATATCACACAACACCTCATCCTCATGTCTCCCTACTGAAAATGACACTACAACCTGCCTAGTCACCTTCACACTAGCATTATCATTGAACCACTGTAAATTGTATGGCTTTAGATGTTTCCTGCGTGTCAAACCCAATTTTTGTACCATATTCCAACCAGTTGCATTAGTGCAACTACCCCAATCAAAGATCAAATTGCATACTTTCCCACCAATTAAACACCTCAAATAGAAAAGATTCTCTCTTAATCTACAACCTCATCTGTGGCCCTAGTACTCAGTAGCCTCCTAACTACTAGTGCTTCTCCTATAACAACTCTCTCAAAGCAACTATCATCCTCAAAATCATTATCAACAACAAGTTCAGATTCACTACCACTGTCCTCATAATCAACCATCCCATTATCCCTCATAATCATGACTTTCTTATGTGGACCTTAAAATGCAATATGGCCAGTACCTAAGCATTTAAAACATTTTATAGATGAATGTTTATTAGAAGTAGCTTGGATGTTGGAAGTACCTTTTTGTTCAAATCCCTCAATCAGCTTCTTAGGTGCTTCCTTAAAGTCCACTCCTTTGTCTTTAGACTTCTCCTCCTTTCTAGGCCATTTGGAGTTCCATGAGTAGCTAAAGCTTGCTCCACTCCTCATTGTCATTCTAGCTTTGAGCTATCTCTCCACCTTCATAGCCATGTTCACTATGTCCTCAATCTCTAAGTAGTGTTGCAGCTCCACAACATTGGCTATCTCCCTATTGAGCCCATTAAAAAATTTGGCCATTGTAGCCTTTGGGTCCTTCTCTATGTTGGTTCAGATCATAGCCACCTCTATCTCCTTGTGGTAGTCCTCTACTGATTTAGACCCATGAGTGAGTCTCTGAAGTTTTTGGTGCATCTCCTTGTAATAGTAAGAAGGCACAAATCGATTCCTCATGCAAGCTTTCATATCGTCTCAAGTAGTAATTGGCATCTCTCCATTTCTCCTCCTGGATGTCACTAATTGATCCCACCACATTAGTGCATACTTTGTAAATTCAATAGTGGCTAGCTTTACCTTTTTATCTTCAAAAAAATTGTGGCACTCAAAAACCAAGTCCACCTTCCTTTTCCACTTTAGGTAAGCCCCTGCATCATTCCTTCTCTTGAAGGTTGAGATCTAAATCTTGATGGATTTGAGGTCTCCATCTCTCCTGTTAAATGGCTCAATTCTCTGAGCTCTCCTAGCTCTGTGTACCTCAAACTCCTCCTCCTCCTTAAAATCATCCTCCTATGGTACAGACCAAGGTGGTGGATGCTACTGATGTACACTTGCACGCCTACCCTGAGGTTCCTCGTGTCTCCCTTGTTTGAGCTCATCCATTTGTCCCCTAATCTCAGTTAAGGCTAGATTGAACCTCTCAAATTGTTGCTGCATAGCTTTCAAAGTGAAAGTGATATTTGTATCTTCCCCTTGTTCGTTATCATTACTACCTCTTGGTGACATTGTAGATAAAATAAAATACTTGCAAAACAAGGTTAGTAATAAACAACCTCGCACACTTTGTTGGACCCCTTTTCTAGAGCCCAATATTCAGAGTCATAAAATGTGAGCTTCATTGCCCTGTATTTTTTGAGTTTAACTCCTTCTCTGATACCAAACATATTGGGGCCGGGCTTTGTTCCCAATCCTGGACCCCCCATTTGGGGCGATTGAGAAGGATCGTGCGAGAGACATGTTGAAATCACTCAGCTAGTGAGAATTTTAGTGTTAACATTAACGGGTTCGTCGTGGCGTAATCTGGGCCTCGCTACAGCGAAACCTTTGGACCAAATCCAAACCACCAACATCCAACACAAAACATACATATATACAATTCTTTCAACACAAACATTTTAACAAAGAAGTCAATTATGATCATACAGAACCGAACTACTTTAATTTATCATTTCATTACTAAAGCAAAAGAGTTTGAAAAACTTTATTTATGTATCAAAAGCCTCACCATTGGCTTATTACAAAATACAAAATACACATGATACAATTTAATGCTTATGCTTCACATGATTCTAAATACCAAAAGCTTCTGAACTAACTTAATTACAAAAGTCTCTATTCTTGATGTTTGTCAAACTTTGCAAGGATCAATGCTGATATGCTTTTTCTTCAACTATGGAGTGGGAGGTAATGGGTGAGCTATGAACCTCAGTGGCTTATATATTTATAGCCATTAGAAAACGAGCCACACAATTTAAGCACACAGACACACAGACACACAGACACACACATATATATATATATATTCTAGCAATTCTATTATCCATATTCTAGCTCAAACTCATAACACACAACATAGACTTTAGCCATTAAACATAACCCTCAATTATGCACCATACTTAACAATTCAAAGATGCAATGCACATCCAAATGACTCGAGAGTTCCGTGGAGTGAAATGTAGAAATCGAAGTTTACACCGTGAACAAAATGAGTCCAAATTCTCGAGATCTCGTGGCCTCAAGCGAGCAACTGGGAGAAGGCTACAGGTCAACGTGCACGTGACTAACAAAACGGGTTCCTCTCTTGCCCAATCACAAGAAAAAATTATGTTCAATTCAATCATATGCTCATACTTTCATACTTTTCATGCTTTTTCCTTTCTTTCATTGATACAAAATGCCATGACATATTTCAAGGCATAACATGATCAAAATCATATTTCAATTTTATCAAAATGTTATACATCTTTCAAGGCATGACATAAACACATCATAATGCCTTTTTACACATTATAGCAATGCACAATTTAGTAATTTAAGCATATACACACACACAATATACAAGCGAGACAATTTGCCTATATTTCATAACAACTATAAATATATTACCCACCCAAATTGTTGCAAAATCTGATTTAAGGTTACCTTTCCTCTTGCTCTTGGAGTGGCATTCCTTGGTTTCCTTCAAACAATCAAGTTCTCATTCAACACAATATTCTCGTAGAAACTCATAAAGCTTTAAAGTCATAAAATGAAAAAATGCTAAATTGGACTTAGGTTTCACCTATCCATAGTCTATCTAGGTTAGAAAAACCAAAATCTAGTTGAGAAACCTTAACATCCAACTAGGGTTTCATGATTCTCTTCTTCTTATTTTACTCCCAACACAAACCCTAGTCTTTATTTAATCCCTTTTTGAACCTAGCAACAAGAAAGATGAAGACTTACCTCTTATAAGTTGATTCCTTCTTCTTTTTCTTCTTCTTTCTTCTTCCTTCCAAGCTTCCCACGGCCTTCCTTCTTCTCTTCTCTCCTTTACATTTTTTTCTTCTTTCTTTTGCTTCTCATGAATCTCTCTTCTCTTCTTCTTAATTTAACACACATTTTATTAGTCTTTCCCACTTTTACCCTTCATTTACCTTGTCTTTCCCATTTTACCCCTTATGTCTTTTAACTAACATCTTGTACTTCTAACTCCTTAACTAAATCCCTTCCAAAAATCTAGAAGGAAATTGATAGCACTTCCTTCTCTAAAAAATGTTCTCCATTGTCTTAATTTTCTAATGACACCAAATCATTCAATTTGGCTCAGAAATTTGAAAGTTATACTCCAAATATCTCTGAACTATTCTTATACTAAAATAGTATTCTGCTGCTACAGTCCATTAAGAAATTGGAATTCTTAGAGACTAAATTAAAACTCTATTTCTTCAAACAATTTGTATATGTATCTGGTTTATTCCAAATCAAAAATCATTCCATTCTGAGCTCTACAGATCAAGATATCATCAAAATACCAAAGTATGTTCAATAAAATATCCAATTCATACTCTTCCAACCGATACCCTTACTTTGATTCAATCAACCTTTTTCAATTCACTACCAAAACCTATAATCTTTATGGAGAGATAGATCAATGTGTTAGGAATATATTGGTTTAAGAATCACTTCATTTGGAGGTCAGATGATGAAGTTATGGCCAAAGGAATCAAACATGATTTTGCCCTTAATCACATTGTACCTATTTCAGGACAATTAGTATAACTTTCACTAGAGATATCAGATTAAGATTGTATTATGACGGTTTCGAATAGAACTTTTAGATATAAAACTTTTATGAAGACACTGAAGAGAAATTTTGTCATATAGAGGGTCAAAATTGGATCAGACAAAGGGCTTCAGTCTAAGACTGAGTCAAACGAAGGGCTTCAGTCTTAGACTGAGTTAGATGAAAGGCTTCAGTCTAAGATTGAATCAGACGAAGACATATATCCTATGCAACATCACTAACTTCAAATGATCATAACTTTTAGCTCCGATGCCTAAAAATTTCATACTATATACTATTGCAAAGTTAGAAAGATAAGCTACAACTTTCTAGAAGACATCTTTGTCTAATTCAGCCTAGATCAATCCAGTTTTTCCCTTAAAGTCAGAACACAAAGTTTTTACCCATGAAAAACTTGCAAAAATGCAATGTACAAACTTTCACTCTAAAATTGTCCCAAATTTACTTCCTCTAATAGTTCTAACTTCCAAAAAGAGTTCGGGGTCCAACACACTCCATCACGTGTTTCACTCAAATGATGTCACTCCTCTCGTGTTTAAGTCACGACAATGACTCCCTCAAATAAGCTCACATAGTTTTTCCTTTTACCACTCAATCCCCTTTGAAATTCAAATCACTAGTCGAAACCAATTCTCAACCGATCAAAAGTGTTAGGACCCGATCCGGAGACCGGATCCCAACCAGAAAATGGAAGACGAAAACGGAACAAAACTGAACAAACGGAACGGAAATCATAAAGTGGAAGCAAAATCATAAGCGAAAGCGAAGAATGGTATTTACAACACAAAAGCAAATCCAATCTTAAAGCGAAAGAGTCGGAAGCAAATCAAAACGAAGCAAACTTCGGATCAAATCGAATCGAA
>JAOTIZ010024286.1:0-10136 GCA_027123425.1 Erythroxylum panamense | reverse complement strand
GCATTTCATTCTCCATAACCACACCCACACCAACACACTTTAAACTGGAAATGGAGGCAAACCAAAGATAACAAAAACGGAAATAAAAATCCAAAACCCTAGAAATGAGAACCCATACCTGCCAGAGAGAGAAGGCCAAACAAGATTATGATTAGCGAGCCAATCATAGAGAACAGGAACAAGAGCTTTCCACTGAGACTACTTGTCATTGACGGAATGTTGCTGTGACCTCTTTCCCTCCTTCATCTTGCCAGCACTCTATTGTTGCTATTGTTCCTTTTCGTCCTTGGGCTTAGGTTTGCGACCTCTCTTCTTTGAAACTTGACCTCCATTGTCGAAACTTATAGTGTAGAGAGCGTAGGAGAATAACAAGGATAAACCAACCGTGGAGAAGGAGAGGAAGCCGACGGAAAGACAAAGAGCGTTGTGAGTGCGTAAAGGTAGAAACTTCGAGAGTGAAGGGACGGGATGTAATTCAGAGGCATCCAACCGTTAGATTAAATGGACGAATGGGATGGATCGCGTGGTCGTCCATCTCGTTCTTAGTATATATACTTAATATACTTAATAAAGAACTAAAGATGTACTTATTGTAAAAATATATTATATCATTAACATTTTAAACTTGTTGGCTGAATATATTATATAATTTTTAAACCTATATTGGTTTTTTAAAACTTATATATTATAATATTTATATTTACATACATTAAATATTTATAATTTCATCGTAATATTTTAAATTACGCAATATTAATGCAACACTTAATTAATTACAATTTTTACTTCACAACAAAACATTTTACATTTTTTTCAGTAACTGGAGTGACATTACTTTTTTTATTTCAAAGTTTTAATAACTAATTTTACTAATCCGTTTTTAATATTCTAACATATATATTTTTAATAATTCTATCATAATTTTAACGTTTTTCATTTTTTTCCAATTTTTTACAAATTAATTTTACTTATTTATTTCTAATATTTATATTCTAACTTATATAGTTTTAATATAACAAATTTTAACCTTTTTAAGAAAATATACATTTCAAATTTTAAATATTTATAATTTTATTGTAAAATTTTAAATTACTCGATATTTATTTATACATTAAATAGTATAATAATAGAACATGTTTAAAATAAATAAACGTAGAATAAAATTAAGCGGGCATTATATTACTGCACAATGCTGGTATTTTTATAAAGAACTATCTATTTTTTTAAATTTCCTTCAAATTGTAACAGTAAGGATTTCCGGTCACTGAGGCCATATCCCATATCTACCAAACGGATTGCTCCTGACAACATTGATAAACCTGACTGGGCTATAGATGTGAGTTTCTTTAATAAGTTTGATGGAATGCTTGACAACATTTTAAATAATTCACGTTGATATCCTAGCGGTATTTGAGAAGAAAGGAATTTGATTTGTTGATCAGTGTGAGTGTTTTTATTTTGTACTCCATTCTGTCTGTCTATATTGCCAAGACAAGAGAGTTTCTTGTATTTCTCCTTTTCTCCATCCTTTTGGCACTCATATACCTTTTTCCTTGCTTCAACATGGATTGCAGGGTATACCAAAAATTGAGTAACAATGTCCTTAGATTCATTCCTCTAGCAATATTGTACGTGTGAATTGATGAGTAACAATGTCATCTTTTTCATAGTTTTTCTTTTAATTTGTTCTGAAATTCCTTTGCTGAAGTTATAGTTTTATTCCAGATTAAAACTCAAGATTAAATCAGGAGAATGCGAGAAACTTGTCGAGTAAGCTGTCTTCTTCACCATTGCAACTTTTAAGGTAGTTCACTCATTGATCTGTTTGCCATCCATTTAGACAAGGGTGAGGCTTTATGGTAAGGCCCATTTACAAAGATAGTAACTGGTGACTTTTTCTGATAATCATAGGACATTTATTTGCATCTGTGCTATAGGTCTTCAAATCTTAGGCTAGTTATTAAAGCAAACTATGACTTAAATTGAACCTTAGCAGCAGTTTTGTTGCTTCTTCTACTATGTTATGCATTGTTTTTCATATTATGGTTGCTCTTTCCAGATAGCAAGGGAAGTTTTAGATGCAGCAGCTCAATTCATTCGTCCTCGTGTGACCACTGATGAAATCGATCGAGTTGTTCACGAGGCAACTATTGCAGCTGGTATATTCATCACTTTTAGCTCAACATCTCAACATTTCTTCGTAACTTAAGTGAGTAAAGCTTTTGCCTAATGGACATTTCTGGTTTCATTTTTTAGAGTTTCTAAGTGTATTAGACAATGATACTGTTCCTGTTATATGTAATGTTCTCTATTCCAATTGTTACTTAATTGGTGGAATATCTTTGAATCACGCCAGTTTTATGTATTGCAATGGGTTTCTGGGGTCATGGGTTGTTACTGGAATTTTTCCTAGAATCGTGAGTTTGTTTTAGTTAGATAGTTAGTAGACTAACAATGGGAACTGTTCTCATCTCATGACTTTCTAAATGTAAGTGATATTTGTGATATTTTTAGTTGTTCTTTGCTAAATATGGGTTGCATTGTACCTGACTGCAGGAGGATACCCATCTCCTCTGAATTATCATTTCTTCCCAAAATCATGCTGCATGTAGGTAGTCTCTTTGTGTATATACTACGTAACAAAGTATTAGAATTCTTAAAATCTAATATGACATTGTTTTGGAGCTGTGAATAAAAAGAAAATTAGCGGTATATGAAGTTGCACGATAGCGAAATCATACTAAAGATAAATGATAGTTTTCAAAATAACAACAGTTTGTGTAGAGTTAGTTCTATTCAATTTTCAGTTGCTGGAGCTATGCAAGTTAGTCCGTCATTCAAGAGTACATGGGTTTTTATTTGTGATGTGTGACCTTAACTTTAGTAAGGGAATAAGGCAGTTGGTGTGATGAAGGCTGGACAGACCTTCACTATCGAGCCAATGATTAATTCAGGTTTGTTTCCAAACTGCTTGAAATTGATTGGAAATGATTTTGTCCATCGGTTTTATAATCAAACTCTTTTTGGCAATTAGGCGTTTGGCGTGATCGAATGTGGCCTGATGGATGGACAGCTGTTACCGCAGACGGTAAACGCAGTGCTCAGTTTGAACACACACTTCTGGTAAATGTGCTCATTCTGTTTTATATTATAGGATCACCTTGTATCTTCATATTCGATTGATGACTAGCGGACAGGGTCAAAATAATGTCGTCGTATAATTAATCAAAACGGCGTATTAGTTTCAAGTGTCTTGAATTTATTAATCAAAATGATGTTATTTTAACCAATTATAAATGCCGTCATCTTTTTTAGTAAGGGCAAGGGTGTTTGAGTCACTTCAGGTCTGAATCCAGTTCCGAAATTCCTTCAACTTGAATTTGTTCGTTGACTTGGGTTGAACCAAACTTAAAATGCCATCTCCATTTCTATACTTATGGTGCGGTAAATTTTCATTCTCTTTAACCCCTCTTGCAGGTTACAGAAACCGGGGTTGAAGTTCTCACAGCGAGGCTTCCTTCATCGCCTAATATGTTCCCTTGGCTGAACGCATAGTTGCCTATTTATTTCATTTGAAAAGGGCAGATAAAAGGTTTGGATGGTGTTCTCAATTTTGGTCGAAATTGAAATTGTGATTGGAAGTGCAAAAATATAACATTATTTGACGTGCTACTATTAGAATTTGGGTTGGTTATCCACGTAAATGTTCAGAAGGCACGGGTTGTATACCATGTTTCCTTTAAAATTTCTAGATGTTTCCAAGTTTTTTGTCTATTATATTTTGTTATGTAATTTGAGTTTGTACAGTAATTATTAATTTGTCTTATATAATCAACATTTTATTTATAATTAGGCATTGAAATGAGTAAAGAAGGTTTAATATGGAGAAAAATAAATTAAATTAAATTAAAATCTGATTTAGGTGAAAGAAATACTTTTGATAAAGTCATAAAACGCAGTTTATGTTAATATAAAAAGAACTATTAATTTAGTATTTGAGTTACCAAAATAAACAAATTTGTATTAGAACTCTTGACTTTTATAAGCTAACTTGTTTTATTTATAAAACTTATTTTTAAAACAGAAAAGAGTCTAATTAGGGCCAAGCATTATGCAAATGGTTTAAGTTTAATTGAATAATTTTGAATTCATTGAAACGAAACTATATCCAACATGTGATAATTTAGACAAAAAATGAGTATATCCAATGGCCGAGCTAACGTAGAAGCATATAAAAGGGAGATGAAATGCTAAATATATGCTGATATCCAAAGTTACCAAATACAGAAGTTGGGATCCTATTGGGCGAGACCAACAGTACTATAACGTCTTTCTATCTTTGCTGAGCATTCAACTCATGCAATCTTGACCCTTGCATTAATGAAGAATATCACTTAGAAGATTTTTCACATCACAGAGGTGACTAACTACTTAGCAGCAACAAGAAGCAAAATTTGTATGTAACAATTTCGAGATGTTTACTTGTGTTACGTGATCAATCATTCACATATTCACAACCTCATTAAAAGGCTTTGCAAGGCTTACCCAAAGTAGTTTACCAAGAAAGGTTCAGTAACCTGAACGTAAGAACACCGGTAAGAGAGTCTCCTTCCAAATGCACAAGCATTCTGTTGAAAGCAAACTGCAACGTTCAAAACAGTAAGTAGCAAGGCACTCTTTGGAAGGAAGCTTTGAAACTCTTGGATAGTTGAACATTGTCATTGTTGTCGCCATTTCCATGTAAACAGAGAAACCTGAACAATTAATAGCATTATATCACATAGTTTCAAATCAAGCCAAAGCCAAAATCAGACGAGTGAATCTCAAACAATTTGAGAGAAAATAAAGATTCCCAGATATCCCCCGCCAAAACCCACAAACCCAAGAACAACCCAACTTGATTCTTTCAATTCCAATTCTCCAATTTGATCATTTGCCCAAATGAAAGACTAACAAAACAAAGCCCTTTTGAAGTCTACTGAATGAGAATATAACAATAATTTGGTACAGATTCAACAACAGTGTACGCATTCTCAAAAAAAGAATCCCAGCTCAGATTCTTTCAACTCAATTTGTCGACATTTCCATGTAACCAGAGAAACCTGAACAATTAATAACATTATATCATATATTTTCAAATCAAGCGAAAGCTAAAATCAGACGATTGAATCTCTACAATTTGGGAGAAAATAAAGATTCCCAGATATCCCCTGCCAAAACTCACAAACCCAAGAACAACCCAACTTTGATGCGAATCCAAGAAATGAAAAATTGAGACTGCTGTAATTATCTTTTCCACCCCGCAAGGCAATGAAGAACGTAGGGTGTCTAGATCCCAAGTTTTATTACTTGAGATCAAGTCCCCAACCATGAAGTTATAGTCCGCATCGTTAATCATCGAGATTGTATCCACGTTAAACCATTTGATTTATTCCTGTGCCTCCACCATCACCAGCTAGAAGCTTGAGAGTCGGCATGTGCGTGTACGAATGTCTCTCTCCCCTGGACAGAGATTCTTATCCAGCCACAACATTCGTACTGACAAAACGTTGCCATACACAACATTCGTATCGACAAAAACCCCAAATACACGATCTACTCTTACGCCGGATAGCCTCTTCTCTACCTGAGCAATTCTTTTATTCTTTTATAAAAAGAGAGTCGTATCAATTAGTGGTGCCGCTTAAGAGTCTGGAGGAAGAATTACCTTGGCACACTGTCGTCCTCATTGTGTGCATTGTTTGCTTCCTCATTATGTTATGTGGTGCATTGTTTACTTACAGCGTCGACTTCATTATAGGTAGGTTGCTGAAGCTATCAAGTACGTCAACGTGAGAAACTTAGGAGTGTGTTGTCAACTTGTCGTAGCCACAAAGGTTTTAATCTTTTAACTTATATTATACTTCCCTAATTATTTCACTATTGATTTTTTTTTTTGTTTCAAACTATGCGACAAGCTTTATTATCATCATTTAGTTTGTACTTCTATAAACTTATATTGTTCATATATTAATAGAATTCATAAAAAGAGTCTGATGTGCTTTTCCCTTTTGTTACAACGGCAAAAATTGGAACTTTTGGCTAAACCATAATTTGAGAATAATCAACAAAATTCATCATCTTACTGTTTCCACGCTAACGAATTTGTTTATTATTCTTGTCTTTTGTAATAATCCATGTCATATAATGGATTTTGGTCTCCACTTCTCTCTATCGACATACCCCTAAACAGATTCAACAAGTTGATATGAGAAAAAGTATTTCATTCACTCATACTCTGCAGCTGTAGTTCATCACCGTGGACAGAACACAAAGAGGAAGCGAAAAAGCATACAATGAAGACGACAACGTACCAAAGTAATTCTTCCTCCAAACTGTTCAGCCACACTACTAATCGATGCGACTCTCTCTTTATAAAAGAATTGCTCAGGCTGAAAAGAAGATATCCAGCGAAAGAGTAGACCGTATATTTGAGAATTTTGTCGGTACGAATGTTGTGTCTTTTGTATACGAAAAGGTGATCTTCCCTTTCATCGTCGAAGTAACAAAAAGGACTCCTCAGCCTCCAATTAGCGACCTACAAAGAATAGGAATAGGACTTGGACTTGGACTCAGAATAGACTCCTTGATTGTTGCAGGTATCGTCTAGCAAAAGAGGTTGAACCATGCGAGCGGCAGTGGCAAGGAGTTGAGTTCTTTAGGCATGTTATGGCAAACCCCGCAATACATTCTCTTGGGAGTGTCGGAGGCGTTAGTTGTTGTTGCCCAGATGGAGTTTTTCTCATCCCAGACACCTGACGGATTAAAAAGCACGGGAATGGCCTTGTCCATGTCTTCAACGGCAATTGGTAGCTATATCAGTAGCTTCTTCTTGTCAGTGGTTATGGAGCTCACGACCAAAAATAGAAAACCGGGTTGGCTCCACAAAATCTGAACGACGGTCACTAAGACAGATATTTCTTTCTCTCGGCTGGTTTGGTGGCTCTCTGCCTTGGACTTAATGCTGTATACGCGAAGCAGTACAAAAGCATTTCGTTGGAGAAGCGAGTAACGGAGCTTACTCAAAGCTGTGGGTAGGCCCTAACTTGCAATCGTAGTTGATTAACAGGAAGCTTTTGCTGGGGTTTTAATCAAACTATTGCTCAAGTCCAAGTGTCGTGTATGCTCTATGAAATCCAGCAAAGTTTTAATTAACCTATTGCTGGTTTTTTAAATAAAACAAACCGTATTTAGCGAAATTTAACGGTGAAATTTTCTAATAATAATTAAAATAAAAAATTTAAAAATATATAATAATATCTGTGTTTTGAATATACCAATAAAAATATATAATATGTGTGTACTTTGAGTAAACCAGTTCGTCGTAATTAAGTCAATAATAATTTAAAAGTATAAGGTAATTCAAATAACTGGATAAACAAAAAAATCATATTGTTACTAAAATTCATAAAAGGGTTCAAATTTTGAAATTGTAGAAGCTTTTTAAAAAAGTAAAAGGCCTTAAATAATTTAAATATATTATTTATTTATTATTTATTAAGATAATTATATTTATTCTAAACATAATTTAATAATTTCTTTTAGTTTGCTAAATTTTACCATAATCGAGCTATTTTTAATTTATTTTGTCAATAACTAATATTTACACGTGTAATTAATATAATTTGAATAGAACTTGAACTTTTGAATTTTGATTAATATAATATAATTAATTTTTATTTAAAATATATTAAATATATTTCATAATTAAATTAATAATTTAAACAAAAAAGGTAATTCAAAACGATGTTTCTCTTTCCTAGCTAGGTAAACAAAATAATGCCTCAATTAATTAAAATTCAAACATATTATTTAAGTACATGTCTTGAATCTTGATTATAAATTTATAATTTCATCATTTAAAACTCAAATAAATTTTGTAAAAGCTGATAAAAGAAGACAAAAAATGCCATCTTCATACTTATGGTGCGGTATCTCTTACAGGTTACAGAAATCGGGGTTGAAGTTCTCTAAACGGGGCTTCCTTCATCACCTCATATGTTCACTTCATTACCTCGAGTTTCTACACTACTTATTATTCATTAGCAAGTGGCTATTAAGTATAGAAGGGCTCTACTAACATTGCCAAGTTTCTTATTCTCCAATCGACCAAATGTTTAAGCTTGAGTGATTGATTCTGTTGAAATATAAATGTAAATAGCTAGTTATTTAGTGTTGGTTAAGGGAAGTTTTTTCTGTTATGCTGAGCTGGACACATAGCTTACATTCGTCTGAACAGATTCTTATATTCAGATGCCAATTATCTTATACCACCGACTGTGCATGTGAATAACCTCCTCAACTTAAGTAAACTAGTGGGTCAAGGTCAGGGATTAAGGAGTCAGCCCAAACTTTAACTAGCCAGCCTGGTCGAGGGATTAAGCTTGAGTGATTGATTCTCGGAGTCAGCCCAAAGTTTAACTAGCCAGCCTGGTCGAGGGATTAAGCTTGAGTGATTGATTCTCTTGAAACATAAATGTAAATAGCTAGTTATTTAGTGTTGCTTAAGGGAAGTTTTTTCTATTATGCTGAGCTCGACACTTAGTTTACATTCTCAATTTGTAGTTAACTTTGTATATAAGTAAATAAATGACAGTTCTTTCATTCACAAAATTATCTCTCGTCTGAACAGATTCTTATATCCAGATACCAACTATCGTATACCGACTGTGCATGTGATGTGAGTATCTTCCTTAACTCAAGTGTAAACTAATTGGTCAAGGTTGGGAATAAAAAGTCAGCGTGCATTTTCAAAATAATATTTCTCCTTGTTTAATATCAAGCCTCACCAAATCGAGCCAAACTTTAACTAGCCAACTGTTGGATATGGGCCCCTCTCACATGAAGGGACTTCAATCCACAATTGCGGCACCGCCGCATGCTGCTGCTTTCGTTGAATGGAAGAACAAGAACATGTTGTTTTTGTTCAATAAATGGAAGCTGCCTGCAGCATTTATTGAAAAGAAGAAAAAGAAACAGATGCAAGCACGCGGTAGAGTGCCTATATACTAATGGGTTAAGGTTGGGAATAAAGAGTCAGTGTGCATTTTCAAAATAATATTTCTCCTCATTTAACATCAAGTCTCACCAAATCTATCCAAACTTTAACTAATCAACTGTTGGATATGGGTCCCTCTCACATGGAGGGACTCCATTCCACAATTGCGGCGCGGCCGCATGTTGTTGCTTTTGTTGAATGGAAGAACAAGAACATGTTGTTTTTGTTGAAAAAATAGAAGCCGCCTGCAGCATTTATTGAAAAGAAGAAAAAGAGACAGCTGCAAGCACGTGGTAGAGTGCCTATATACTAATGGGTCAAGGTTGTGAATAAAGAGTCAGCGTGCATTTTCAAAATAATATTTCTCCTCGTTTAATATCAAGGCTCACCAATTCCAGCCAAACTTTAACTAGCCAACTGTTGGATATGGGTCCCTCTCACATGGAGGGACACCATTTCACAATTGCCGCACAGCCGTATGCTGCTACTTTTGTTGAATGGAAGAACAAGAACATGTTGTTTTTGTTGAATAAATGGAAACCACCTGCAGCATTTATTTAACAGAAGAAAAAGAGGCAGCTGCAAGCACGTAGTAGAGTGCCTATACACTAATGGGTCAAGGTTGGGAATAAAGTGTCAGCGTGCATTTTCAAATTAATATTTCTCCTCGTTTAATATCAAGCCTCGCCAAATCCAGCCAAACTTTAACTAGCCAACTGTTGGATATGGGTCCCTCTTACATGGATGGACTCCATTCCACAATTGCGGCATCGCCGAATAATGCTGCTTTTTTTGAATGGAAGAACAAGAACATGCTGTTTTTGTTGAATAAATGGAAGCCGCCTGCAGCATTGATTGAAAAGAAGAAAAAGAAACAGTTGCAAGCACACGATAGAGTGCCTATATACTAATGGGTTAAGGTTGGGAATAAAGAATCAGTGTGTATTTTCAAAATAATATTTCTCCTCGTTCAATATCAAGTCTCACCAAATCCAGCCAAACATTAACTAACCAACTGTTGAATATGGGTCCCTCTCACATGGAGGGACTCCATTCCACAATTGCGGCGCGGCCGCATGTTGTTGCTTTTGTTGAATGG
>JAOTIZ010024122.1:0-10144 GCA_027123425.1 Erythroxylum panamense | reverse complement strand
GCAACGTTTTTGAGGAAACATCGCGGAATGTCTTCCGCGACGTTTTCAAAAAACGTCGCAGAAGACTAATCTTTTAGTGACGTTTTTTAAAAAGTCGCGAAATGTCTGTGTTTTTCGTGACGTTTGACAAGAAACGTCGCAAAAACTATTTACCTACACCGCATTCCATGACGGTTTTTTTGTGACGTTTTTGAAAACATCGCAAATTGTATTCCGTGACGTTTTTTGACATTTTGTGACGTTTTTTAAACGTCACGGACTGGTTATTTTCTTATAGTGCTTACATTGATCAAACTCTATATTCATTTTTGTTGAGAGCTTGTAGAGGATTGTTAAATACTACGAGTGTCGAAGGTTTGATGAATTTTAAAAAATATGTACTTGTGAGCATGGAGAGGCTCGCCAAAATTTACTACTAAGAGTTTTTATAGTGAAATTCTCAAGTTGGATACCTGGGTACTGGACGTAAGCTTTGTTATAAGTCGAACTAGTATAAATCAACTGTGTTATTCTTTCTCTCTTCTTAGCTTTTAAATTTCCACATTATGGTGTTTGTGTTTTCAATTTACAAAGAGGCTCTTTCAATTTTATAATAGGTTACTTCTGTTTTAATATCGCAAGAGGCTCCTTTCGCTTTGAAAGTTAACAGGCTATTTTCATTTTTTTAACGATTAATAGGCTCCTTGCATTTTAAAAGTTAATAGGCTCCTTTCGTTTTAAATATTAACATGATCCTTTAAAAAGTTTATTGATCTTTTTTATCTGTAAACTCATTTTGTTTAGCAGGCTCCTATCAAATTGACAGTACCTTGCAATTTTTTTCACACACAATTCACTCCTCTCTTACGTATGTTAGCTTTATCATTTGGCATTAGAGTGAAGTTTCACATTTATTGTCTTTTACAGTGCATGATAGATCATGAAAAACAATTTGAGAAGCATTGAAGGATGGACAATCCATCTCAAAGCCTCCTTATTTCAATGGAAACAATTATTCTTGTTGGAAAGAGAGAATGACCATTTATCTTTAATTTGTAGATATTGAAATCTGACAAACTATCAAAGTTGGACCCACACCTCCTACTATTGATAACGTAGAAGTGTGGATTGATGCTAATAAAAGAAATGTACAACTGAATGCCAAAGTAAGACATCATCTGATTTGTGAGCTATCTCTAGAAGAGTGTAAAAAGATATTCTATTGTTTTATAGTAAAGGAAAATGGTTTACTTATAATGCAAATATATGTTGATAACGTAATATTTGGTGCTAATAATCAATCCTTATATGAAAAATTCTCGGCTTTAATGTAGGGGGTTTGAAATAAGTATGATGGGAGAAATATCCTTTTTTCTTGAGTTGCAAATTAGGCAAACAGAAAAAGGAATCTTCATTATTCAAGACAAATACACAAAGGAACTCTTCAAGAAATATCATTTTAAGGATGCCAAACTAATGGGTACTCCTATCTATACTGGAACAAAACTTGATAAGGATGAAGAAGGCAAGCTATAGATGAGATAAATTACATATGAATGATTGGATCACTACTATATCTTACAAGCTCAAGACCAGACATTATGCTTAATGTGTATCTTTACACACACATTTAATCAAATCTAAAGAAAACCACCTTCAAGAAATCAAGAGGATCTTTTGTTATCTTCTCAAAACCGTGGACTTTGGATTATGGTATACAAAAACTGATTTATTTAACATAGTTGGCTATTGTGATGCAGATTATGCAGGTGATAAAATCAATAGGAAAAGCACTAGTGGACACTGTCAATTTCTTAGAGGATGTTTAGTTTATTGGTCTTACTTGAAACAAAATTGCACAACGCTTTCTACAACTGAAGCGGAGTATATAACATTTGTTAGTTGTTGTGCTCAAATCTTATGGATGAAACATCAACTTCAAGACTTTTCTCTGAACTATGATGATATTCATATACTATGTGACAAATACAAGTGTAATAAATCTCTCTAGGAATCCTGTGCATCATTCTAGGACTAAGCATATAGAAATCAAACATTATTTTCTTAAAGATCGAGTTTTAGAAGGAAGCATTGATCTTTTGTATGTTAAAGCCAAAAATCAAGTAGTTGATATCATTACTAAGCCCCTTTATAAAGATAGATAAGAAAAGAGCTTGGTATGTGTATATTATCTGATATTAACTTCGTATGAAGATTCTATGTTACTTCTCCTTACAGATATTAGTATGCTCCTTCTAATCTATTTTTATGGCAGGCTCCTCTTAGTTTAGAATGCTCCTTTTAGTTTAGAAGGCCCCTCTTAGACTAGAAGGCTCCTCTTAGTTTAGAATGCTCCTCTCAGTTTAATAAGGTAGAATAATAGTGTCTTAAAAAAGCAGTTATTAAATAGCATCATTTCAGCTTTTAAAAGCATGCACGAGATACCATGATAACTTTTTGTACATGACTAACAAAAGATACACAAATGATTACACCTCCTCTATTAGCGTGTACGATTGTTCATCTTCTACTTACCTTAATCATTTTTAGAAACATCGTTTTTCCTCTCTACACCCAAACTCTCTGTTTATGCTCAAATCTCCTAATTCTTACCAGCTTACTTAAAATGAAAAAAAAAATCCAAAGGACAAAAGAAAACCTTGACTCCTACTAATAGCTATGGCAAAACTCTCCACCATGAACAAGAGTTTGAAATTCTTGTTTCTAAATATTTCTCTTTGTCACTAATAGTAAGATCATTAAACAACCCTATTAAACCTATTTTGTCACCTCTATTAAAAAGCCCTAAGGTTCAAAAGCATTTACTTTTAAGGCTTCATACCAGAGAAAGAGAAAGATTTTGGCTATGTTGTCTCTAGAATCAGACTCTAATTCATGTTCTAAACAAAACGAATCAATAATCAAGCAATATATCTCTGATTCTGATGAAGAAGGTTATCATTACTCAAACCTTAGGTCACTAGAAGAAGAAGAAGAAGAAGAAGAAGAAGAAGGAAAATAAGCAACAAAAGAAAAGGAAGAAAAATCTTCTAGTGAGGAGAAGTCAACGAGAAAAGTAAGGTTTCATTCTCTTTCACTACCGCTGCCTATTATCTCTCGACCTACTCCCATTTTATTTATTTTTTCTTCTAAAACTTCAACACCACGATCTACTACTCCTCAACCTAAGTCTACGAGTAAGAAATTTCCTGATGTACACTGGATTGTTAATGATGATGATTCAAATGAAAAACCAGTCAGTTTAATAAGAAGTCTATGAACTAGAGGAAGTCTTGCAAAGCAAGCTAAGAAAGTTAGTGAGAAAGAAAAAAAACCCCTGATGCTGAACAAAGGGAAAAAACAAAATCTCAAAGAGAAAAGGAGAAGAAATAAGAAAAGGCAAAGTGCTTGAAGAGAAGATTGAGGACCCCACTGTTAGGGATGAGACACTTTATGAAGAAACCTTATTTGAAGAAATTCCAAAAACTAAGAGGTCAAAATAAAGAAACAAAAGAAAGGAAAGTTTTTAGTGCCAGTTAAGTTGTTTCAGTCAATGGAAGCTGAATCTCAATACAAAATACGGTATAAGAAGCATAAGGTGGTTGCAAGACACATTTTGCCTCCTCTCCTGTTTGATGACATTGGAATTCCCATCTCTTCACATTTTCTTATTAATGGTTAGGAAAAAATTTTGAATTTGAATGAGACAGTACGTGGTGATGTAGTTAGATCATTTTACACACAAATGAGAAAAGATGAAATTGATGGGAAGATGGCAATCATCTTTTGGGTACGTGAATGTGAGATCTTGATTATTGAGGAAATCTTAGGAAACATACTAAACATAATTATCATAGGTAGAACTGAGCTTCCTTATCATAAGTGGGACATTACTGATCTTGATTTAGGAGAAGTTGTGAACTTTATCTGCTTGCAAGCTAGGAATACCCATAAAGGGAGACCCTAGTGTAGACATTTGGACTTACTGCCACAATACCTTGCATCAATATCTACTACTTCAATTTTTCCAAAGAGTAGATTAATGGAAAGACGCAGTCTCTTGGACACATATGTAATGTATAATCTTTTAAGGGTAATAAGATGAACCTTCTAGCGATGATCCTACGATTTATGGTGGACAAAGGAAGACATAAGAATACCACTAGTGGTCTACTGTATAAGATGCTATTAACCAAGATTTTTTCCTATTATGGAATGTCTTTTGACAATCTGGATTGGTATAAACCAAAAAGTTCTATTCATCTATTCCCTATCAATTCAGATATAAACTAAAAGACAAAGTGTGGGTGGACAAGAAAAAAGAAAGACTAGCAGACCTCTTGGGTCTTGCCCTACAAAAATCAACCCCTGTCACATTCCAACGCACAAATGATCTGATCCTTTAACAGCTGAGGGACATTCGCTCTAATCAAGATTAAATGTTTGTCTAGATTGACAGCATGCAAATTCAAATTCTTGACATGCAGATTATGCTTCGAAAATTTTGTGAATCTCTTAAATAACTTTGTCGTTATTTTTTTCTTGATTTATTTTTACATATTGTGCTATTTTTTACTTACTTTTTAGTTATTTCTCCTCTAATTTTTAATAATGAAAAAGGGGAAGAGTTAATGATATACTTGCTTTTAAGGATATATTTGCTTTTGATGACATATTTGCTTTTTATATCTGTCATATATTCTCTATTAACTGTTGGAATATTGTCAAACTGAATTTGTGAAGTTTAAATATTTGATATGCATAAACAATAGGTTCATGTCATAATAAATGCTCCTTCTAATCATGACTGTGAGTTAGAACATATAAAGTTTACATGTATCTTTAGAAATCCTTTATTATTATTTAAAATTTGAAAATATATCTGTTATTACGTGTCATCATCAAAAAGGGAGAGATTGTTAGCTCAAGGTTTATTATTAATGATTTTGATGATAACTGTATAATATTTCAAAATTCAAGTTAGTTTTACTTCCTTGTATATGTAACAGTATAATTCTTAAAAGGAAATGATATCATAGGATAAATGCTTCCTTTCTTGCGGGAACCTTCTTAATGAACTTACCTTATTAGAAATGATTCTACAATATCCTAAAGGATCTTGCTAATCACATAATTCAATTAATTAGCTCTGATATTTTTGTCAAAACTTTTTTTAAAACATTTGAATATTGGAAGATTCTAGTAGAGATGATATCAAAGATTTGTGAGATACATAGTTAATTCAGAATAAAAATGAAGCAACAATTATTTGAAGAAAATGTCTACTTAAGGAAGAGCCACTACACTTGCGAACTAGTTAGATTTTTGAAATACTTTAACAATATCGATATTCTTGAAAGTCATATCATTTTCAAACATCTTCTGCCTTAAAACGTAAAATTACTCTATTTGAGAGAGATTATTATTCCTTAAAAGCATACATTGAGCAAACTCTATATTCATTTTTATTGAGAGCTTGTAGAGGATTATTAAACATTATGAGTGTGGAAGGCTGAAGAACCTTGAAAAATATGTACTTGTGAGCTTTGATAGGCTCGTCAAAATTTACTACTAAGAGTTTTTATAGTGAAATACTCAAGTTGTATAATTGGAGACTGGACGTAGGCTTTGTTATAAGTCAAACTAGTATAAATCGACTGTATCATTCTTTCTCTCTTCCTAACTTTTAAATTTCCTCATTATAGTGTTTGTATTTTCAATTTGCAAAGAGGCTCCTTCAGTTTTATAATTGGATCATTCTAATTTAATATCGCAAGAGGCTCCTTTCGTTTTGAAAGTTAACAATCTCCTTTCATTTTTTTTAAAACAATTAATAGGCTCCTTTCGTTTTAAACGTTAACAGGATCCTTTCAAATGTTAACATGTCCTTTTTTATCAATAGACTCATTTTATTTAGTAGGCTATTATCGAATTGATAGCACCTTGTAATTTTTTCATAAACAATTCACTCCCCTCTTGCATGTGTTTAATTTATCAATTTTTGTCTGCAACTGAGAAAAATTATATCTTTCATATATCTAAAGTGTCATCTTTTAAGTGTTTAAATTTTTGGGTTTACACTTTGTATTTGTTTAAATTGATATTTGTAACCATTCTTGACATAATAAAGTTATGTTGAATTCACTATCATAATTTTGTTGGTTTTACTCTTCAATGTAAAGATACTTTTCTATATTAAAAATTTAATGTCTTTGTAATTTCATTTTTATTAATTTTCAAATTGGTTCTTATATTGAGATATTGTTTGATTCTTGTTTATATGCTCCTTGCAAGCTAAAACTAGTGTAAAAATGGTTTGAGTTGTTTCCATAAATTGTATTTGTTAAGAAGGTGGCATCAGAGTCAAGGTTATGATAATTATTAGTTTGAAAAATAAAGGGATTCTACTAAAAATTTATTTGAATGGCACAATTATCATATATGGAAGAACAAGTTGAATGATATGATATTTGTGAAAAAAAAAGCTACACTTGTTGGTATTTACTACTCAAAAGCTTGATTACAAAAAGGATGAAGAATGAGACTTTGAGCATATGCAAATGTATAGATTTATTCATCAATTTCCACATATATAACGAAATCATTGTAAATAGTTTGCAGAAAAGCTCAATAGCTTATATGTCACCAAATTCGATCATAAAAAATTGTTATTATTGGAAAGGTTGACACAAGTACATTAAAAAAAGGGAAGTTTTTAAGCAAATCATTTGAATGAGTTTTAAAGAACAATATATTGATTGTTTAGTATGAGAATTAAACTTGGGGAAGAATTTCTTGATTTATAATTGCTTACTACCTTACTAGTATTTTGAGTCTTAATGACTAACTCTTCACCAAATAGTATTGTATTGAATAACGAGATAAGAATGAGATCTCTAAGGCCCTTCTATATTTTAGTTATTGAAAATAGAGGAAGAAATAAGCAAAAGGGGTATATGGCTAAATATAAAAGTATATTCGATCTAATATCAAAATATAAAAATGTTGAATATCATCATTGTGGGAAGTTGGGACATGTAATGAATAGTTGTTTACAATTGAAAAAAGAAATTTAGGGTGCTAATGATAAATATAATAACCAAAAGAACATATGGTCTTGAATAGAACAGAAAAAAGGGTGAATTACGAATGTTCACTTATTGCTTATTTGAAAGCTAATAAATAAATTATCTATTTTAATTAATAGTTATAACAAATCCATATAAAAATAATTTCGTAACAAATATACAACAACAATGAAAAAGAGTAAGGAAAGAGAGCTAAAATCAATTTATAATGGTTCAACCAATTATTCCTTAGCTTACATCAAATTTTCAAACTCCCCTTAGGAATTCGCTATTTTTTCTTTCAATGAGTAAAGAGGAACCCTCTATATAATATCTTCTTATCATAGGTAGAGATAAACTCTTAGGATCGTCTTACTTTGTTGTGAGTGAAAAGTAACCTTTTTATAGATATTATTTAAGGTTATGAGAAACTCTCACAATATATGCTAAGTAATTTTGCCTATTACTATACTAGTAAAACTATATGCAACGTAAAACCTCTCTTTCTTGCTCACACAAATGAAATAAGACTCAATATATGTTATGCAGTGCACATATTCACCTAAATGATCTCTCCAGCCTCTTAAGGCTCTTAACAACTTTTTAGTATGTTAAATCTTATTCCCATAGCTTAATTGTAGTCTAGTTATACTTAAAACAAACTCAAATAGTTGTCATACACACAAACTAGTTGTTACAATGACTAGTTTTTAGGTAGGATCGTCTAGTCGATCACTTACCAATGGTTAGTCGAACATCCTTCACTTTATGTATCGAAAAGCTGATCCCTATATAGGAGATAAAGTCTCTTCTTAATAATGATTGAATCCCACCATCAACGAGTAGATCATTATCGTTTGACTAATTAGTGAACAATGCTTTTATCGATGAATAGTATAACTAATATACAATGATTGGACATGAAAAAATTAGAACCTATATTCAAACTTAATTTTTCAAATCTATAAATTCTTTTAAAGACTAATAATCATTTATTTGACAAAATTTTAATTTAAAATTATTTTAAAAGTTTCTCCTTTTTTCAAGATTAAGAGATTTTTCTTTAAAACCTTTCTAAATTTCTTCTTGATTATGAAAAAGTATATGCAGTATGTATTATATGTAAATGATTGAACTCTTAATTTATTAAAATGACTAAGATAAGATTATAAGGAAGATTATAATGATTGTTACATATAGAGTAATTATGTTCTTTCTTATTCTTGATCCAATTAGCTTAGATTGTATTTAGGCTCTCTTGGATTGTATATATGCTCTACTTTGCTAATTTTTTCATCTTTTGATTTCTTAATTTATTCAATTAGATCTATTGCTCACTTTTATCTTTCATTGAATTTGATCCTTCACATAATGCTTAATTTCATATAATAGGTACACTAACATCACCAAAAGCAAATTTATTAATGGGAATACATTTTGTTACCATCAAAACCATAAGCTAAGTGATAGAAATGAAATATAACATATTTTTCCTATTAATATTTAGTCCTTCGCACTTATATTATGCTTAAATGTATTCACTATAATTATATTTTGATTTATGATGCAATGTGTTAAATACAAAATGAAATTATTTGGACAATTCAATACAATTTTGAAACTTTCCTATTAAATAGAAATAACTCTCTTAAACAATCTACAACTAAGATGATTCAAAATACTCCTAAAAGCATATAAAAGGCTATATAACTTTCAATTTTTTTATTTTTTAGAGATATTAGATGCATCATAGTTAAAAGTAAGCTTTAAGGGACAAAATTGTATGTAGACATAAGCTGAAGTTGAAAGCACAACTTTTTACATAGGTTGATAGAAGTCTATGTAATATAGAGAAGAATTAAGAATAAATATAATCTAAGATATAGGAGTGTCTTTTCTCTTAATATGGCACCACCATAGTATGCAATTAACGTTAATTATATGGATACTAATATGTTTCCATATTATTTGACTAGAGATCAAAGACAAAAGACCAAGCACTAGGTAAAATATTATACTTAGGATGACCTATACTTATAGAAATGTTATTTTGATAAAGTCATTGTAAGGTACATGTTTGAAAACAAAATCCATTCTATTATAACCTTTGTCATAATTATTTACGTGATGGACATTCTAGACCAAAGTAGATAGCTTGAATGGTGCTAGAGTGTGGTTTCTACTAGTCATGTAACGCCGGACTTTCAGAGCCCTTTTGTGTTGTACTGTATTTGGAGATACTATTGTATATTGGTGTATACATATGGTTGTATATGAGTTCAAAGATGTATTTAAGTCATTTGGGTGAATATGTTAATGATTTATAATGTTATATGCCCTTACATGAACTTAGAATTCATCGGTATCCGAAATCTTGGAGATTTCCGACGTGTGAGCTTTTAAGTGGATAAAACCAAGTCCATTAGATGGATATGACCATGATGATTAAATTAAATGTGTTCTAATGACTTAGAGGTGATTAGATATGATTTATAGACTTATTGGACATTTAGAAAGCTTAATTGGAAAAGTTAATGTATATAAGGGCTTATTTGCAAATTGTCAAAAGTTAAAGGACTTAAATGTAATTTTTCAACTTTTGGAGGACCAATTTGTAATTTTATAAAGTTAAGGGACTTAATTATAATTTTCAAAAGTTCGAGGACCAAAATGAAAATAAAAATTTTGGTGATTCCCAAATTTTGGGCTTAATTGCAAATTTAGGAAAAGTTTGGGGGTATAATGGTAATTTCACATAACTAAGGGAAAATTGGTAAATTCACCATGTTTGGTCAAAGAAGAGTCAAATTCTAGACCCTTCTACATGGTGTGGCTATGCAACCCCTTTATTTAGACATTAAAACACTTAGTTTTAATTAAAAGAAAGAAGAAGAAAGGAGAAGAGAGGAGAAGAAGAAAAGTGTCGGCTATACATAAAATTCCACCATCTTTTTTATTCTTCAAGTCAAACCAAGGTGTTCCAAGCTAATTTGGGGTCAAGGAACTCAAATCTATCCTTAGATTTGAGAAATTCTCAAAGGATTTGAAGATATCACTAAAGGAAAGTATAGGTAAATTTTGTCTCATCTCTCTCTACA
>JAOTIZ010024111.1:0-10145 GCA_027123425.1 Erythroxylum panamense | reverse complement strand
AATTTTGATATATTAATTATATATATTAATAAACTTTCTACAAGAGAATAAAATAATTTATTGTTTAATTTATTATTAAAATTAATTAATATCCAACTTTTTTTAGTACTTTATTATTTTTAGTAATAAAAGTATACATATAATAATATTTACAATCAAATAAATTTTTTTTTTGTTTAAAAATTGAAGAAAATAAGAAATAACTACAATAAGAAAACATATAAAACCAAACAATTCCTTAGATTGTTTTTAATTGAGTGTCGTTCCTAGTGTAGATGTTGTCTTTAGCGTGAATAGTAGAATGTGGTATCTTATTGTTATCAATAATTTTGATGTCAAAATGCTACTCAAAGAAAATGGAAAGAGTAAAAGAGATAAATCTCTCATTAATATAATTTTCTTTTGAAAATTGAATATAATATATTAAGAGACTGTTAAAAAGGGAACAATATCAAGAGTTGTTATGAGAGTCTAAGATAAGATTGTAAAAAAGATCCTTAAAAGCTTGATCAAATTAGTAGCTAGCGTAAGTAAGGAACAAAACACTTCTCAATCTATATATATCACAATTCAATAAAGAATTATAACAGGAACTTAACCCAATGACTCTAGAGTGAGCTTCTATTATGAGAGCCTTTCCTCAAGCTTAATCTCCATTGTTCATATCTCAAGTTATTGTAGTTTCAGCAATGCCTAATATCTTTAAGGTAAGTTCCATCTGGTTGCCATTTTAATGCTGAGTAAATATATGAGTAACTTCCCATGATTATTTCCATGATCCAACTTATAGTGCTATAGATCTTTGCTAGGAAGTTGTTCTGATATCTATAGAAGTTATTGCTTTTCTTTCTTTTCATATTGCATATACCAAACAACCAAAAGCTATTTTCAATATTGTATAATCACCCCATCTCAAGTAGTGGGGGTTCTCTTGCCCACATTATAATTTTCTTCCATTCATTTTGTTGGTAGTATAAGTTACATAATCTTTTGATTTGAAACTAAATATTCGTTATGAACTAGCATTTGAAAAATTAGATAACTACAATTCTCTAAGTCTTGGTTACAGTGCTTGCAATTTAAAATTAGGTTTGTGATAAAACCTTTTTTATCCTTTCCATGGTTTTAACTGTGTTTTTGATAGGTAACAAAAGAATAAAAGAGACTTTGGGAGCTTGCTTGAACTAAACTTGAATGATGGCACCTTCTATATAGAAGTTTAAAGATCTTCTAACATATTTTATTAATGAACTTCTTTATTGGATGTCTCATCTATTTGATTGAAGCCTCTCTTTTTGAGTTAGGTGTATTTCTCTTAGTAAGTTATTCATAATAATGTAGAATCCTTTTAGGTTACATGACTACTCATTCCATTAAACAATTTCTTTTACCTAAGTTTAATATGCCATCATATTTCTAAAACATGATAACTCAGGTAGCTTGTAAAAATGGGAAATCTCAATCTAATAATCATACTAGAATGAAGTTGCTTTCTCATTCCTTATCCTGCTTTTCACCATATTGTTCATACGTTACGTTATTTTCAAGGGATGATTCATGGTCTAAAACCAAATGATTTTTGGTTTTATTTTACAAAAACTTTCCATGATCAGAAAATGGTTATGGATCCATTTGACTGAGAGAGTCTCTTTAATTATATAAATTCCTTAAGCTCTCCTTTCCATAAACCTCTTGTTTATTCTTTTAATTGGAATTGTGCATAAACCTCATTCAGGATTGTGTCAATAAAAGGATAGAAATCCATAAAATTTAATATCCTGGTGGTTTTGAGGATACTTAGATACTTAAAAGGGGAATCCTTGATACTTAACTGTTAAAAAAAAAGGGGGAAGTAATTTGTTAGGTAAGTTACTCAAACTAATACAAATAAATAACTCTTCTAACTGTTAGTAGATGAACTTGAGAGATTGTTAAACAATTGTAAAGAGTTCATAGGGGTCTTAATAGAGTTGGATTTACATCTTCATAGAAACAAAAGATCATTTATAAATGACAAGTTGAATATCTTCAATGTGTTACATTTTTTTGTGGAAAAGGAATTTGCCCTCTTATTTAAGATTTTGATTTTCAATCTAGTTAGTACCTCAATATAAAAAGTAAAAAGATAAGGAGATAATGTATCACCTTACCCTTTGACCTTTAGGTGCATCCATTAACTTGGTAGGCTCATTATTAATGAGAATCCTATAAGCAATTGTGGCTGTGCGTTGCTTAATCCTCTTGATGAACTTCTTAGGAAATCCAAAGGCTTCTAGTTCCTGAAGAATAAAATTCTAATTTATATAATTGGAAGCTTTTTTAAAGGCAATTTTTATAGAATAAATTTTGGGAGTTGTTTTCTTTTGATATTTTTTAATAACTCTTGTGGTATGAGTATGCTATCACATATTTTCCTTCCTTAAATAAAATTCCCTTGATTAGATTAATGATGAAGCTGATCACCGTTTTCAATATGGAAGATACAGTTTATAGATAATCTCTTATATAGTGTTATAATATGATGTATGTTTAAAGTCATTTAAATGATGGGTTAGGGATCTTTGGTATTAGGATGATATAAGGTATATTTAGTTCCTTTAGCATCTTTTCATTAGAGAAGAATGTCATTATGGATTTGGAGATTTGGTCTTTGACTAGATGCCATAAGTTTTGGAAAAAGAAAGCATTTAAACCATTTGGTTTAGGAGTTTTATTTGGGTTCAATTATGTCTACAACAAATTCATGATATCTTGATAATTTTAGGTTGTGTCACTGGTAGGATTTATACATGAGGTAAATTGTTTTATATTTTTTTTAGAGAGAAAAACACTATAGAATTTTTTTTAAATTTCTATCCCCCTCTTTAAGATATTAAATCATCGATTTTTGAATTTCTATCCCCCTCTTTGAGATATTAATCATCAATTTCTATTTTAATAAAGAATTATGAGATTCTAAAGATTGTGTATAGTATTTGAGTAAGTTTCTATAGTTTCTCCTTCATAGCTTTGAGCTCTCTCCTACATTTGTAAGCTTTAAATCCTTGAATTTCCTCCTCCATTCCATTTTTAACAGTTTCTGGAAATCCCTTTGATTTTTCCAAATACTTATTAAACTTTAAAATGTTCTTTTTTTTTTTTGAAAGGCTATGGATTTTAATGGGAATGTAATCAGATATAACACTACAACAAAAACATATAATTAGCGACATTTTTTTAAATAAAATGTCGCGCATTATTTAGACTTTTTGCGAGATTTTAAAAACGTCACAAATTATTCAAATTTTTTTCTACGTTTTACTAAAACGTCACAAAATTGTGTAACTTTTTGCGATGTTTTTTATTAAAACGTCACAAAATAACTTGAGCGACGTTTTGTTGAATAAAACGTCGCTGAACCCTTCAGCAACAAATTAATTAAAATGATACTTTTGGTTTTGTTTACGACCGCATCCTCACTACTACCTTTCTCTCTTTCCCTGTTCCTTTTAACACCTTCAAATCTCCCTCTCAAATTCGCCCTTGTTCCTCTGTGCTCGCAACTCTTCAAATGCAGCAGCTACCGCGTGCTCCCCCCTTAGAGCTGCATTGTCTCTTCATCTGTCCGGCTTCCCCTAAATTAAAACCTAGCCTTAAAACATTTTTTTCCTTCCCTCGAAAACGTCCTCTAGTCCACTGCCTGTTTTTGTTTAGTCTCATGTGCTGCCGTTTTACTCTTTTTATTACTAATGGCTGATGTTTGCTAGCTGTCGTTTGTAATTCCCATATGCTGAATTTTTGTTCTGTCTTTGCTAATGGTGTTTTAGTTTTAGTTTTCGGGAGGTTTATCACTACGGTTGTTTTTTTTGTCGTGATTCAGGGGTATTGAATTGCTTGCTAGTAGTTCTTTGTCATCATTTTCTCTATTGTCACCATGTAAAGAGAATCGAAGTGATTATCAGATCAATCTAAGAAGAATATGGACGTTTCCTATTGTCTTTATAGGCCGTTGTTCTTGCAAAATCGCTAGAAGAAAGGTCTTTATATATATATCGCATTCTCTCAGATTCTTTAAGATTTTCATTAGTTAACATTCATCGCCCTTGTCCAGTTGTTTTCGATGTTTAATTGTCTTGTCAATGTTTTGTTTTTAATGCCATCTACGTGTTTGATAAAATGCACGATCCAAATGTACATTGGTGTATGCTTGTTTTCTATTTAAAGCTTTTGATGGGATATATGGGTAATATTTCCTTAAGAGATTCATGTCAAGGTTTTCTTAAATGAAGCTTCTATTAAGATTAAAAGGCGTTTTATATTTTTCCTGGATTTAGAGATTTTTTTTTCATTTTCACATGTTTTTGTTGGTTTAATGAATATTCATATATTATATTCAAATCGTACTTGAATATGTGCTATTGGTTTTCTATGAAATATTTTTTTTAAAATTAAGTTAAAGAGAAAGACTGGTCCAGTGCATGCAAATTACAGAGAATTTTCAAAGAATAGAGAAGAATTGGCAAGCAAATTGAAAGAAGAAGAAGAAAAAATCTTTTTGATAATATTAGATCGAATATTGAAGAAATGGAAGACGTTACATTGACTGTTAATGGTTTACAATCGGGTTGTCCAATATCTCACTGTAGAATTTGTCATGAAGCAGAACTTGAAAGTTGTCTTGAAGCTCCATGTGCTTGTTCTGGAACAGTTAAGGTATAATTCAAGTTCTGATTTGCATAATGTTTCGTTTGATCTTCATCCTCATTTGTAGCATCCTTTACTAAGTTTCCATGGAAATTGTTGCTTTGTTACAATTTGCGCACAGAGATGGTGTATAGAGAAGGGGAATACAACTTGTGAAATATGTCTCTAGGTTTGAAAATTTTCTGATTGGAAGATAAACTGATCCTTTTTCTTTTTTTGGGTTTTTGTAATTTTCTAACTTTTGGGTCGACTGTGTTGTTCTTTGCGTTTTAGCTGTTTTCATTTGTTTTGGATACTTGTGATGTTGTTGAATTGGTTTGCATGCATTAACATGTGTCCACTTATGAGCTAAGAGTTGGATTTAGGTTTGTTTCTAAGTTGAACCATTCAACTCTGCAGGGTTTAGAATCTACATCACTCCTTCTCTACCTATCTCCTCGTTCTAATATTGATACATTTCTATTTTCTTTCGAAGAAATACAGCAATTGAATTGCAACCTTGATATTGAAGCTAAACAATGATTTATTTCTTCAAACTGCGAGCTTCTCCAGTTGTTTCAAAGAGAACTGTAAAGGAAAAATCGAATTTTAGTCAGGAGATTGCTCGGTTTCTACAGTAGCCAATTTGTTTGTTTTCATTCAATTTTTAAGTTTCAAGCAATTAGTGAGACTAGGTTTTATTCTAATGTTTCATTTAGTATTGTAACAGAATTATGAGCCTGGATATAGGGTGCCTTCAAAGAAGTCTAAGCTGGTTGAGGCAATGACAATAAGGTAGGTTACCCCCATATATAATTTCAACAGTACAACTACGAATAAGTAGACAAAGTATAAGAGGCATGGATTGGCCATCAATTGTTTTGTTGATGTGCATGTTTTTCAGTTTCAAGTTCCCAAATAAAATAAACATATCGTGGCATTTATTGCTTCATAAACAATGGACTATTTTCTAGTGTTATTGTGAATTGTTGTTGTACTTATTAAATCCTAAATTATGCATGATGCTTAAAGAATAGCCTGGAAATACCAAGAAGAGAACATGACCAAGAGAACCAAGTATTGGTGGCTATTGTTGAAGGTGTCCCCATTGACCCTGCACACACTCAGTGCACGACTCCGGCTCCCTATGGAGGTGGCTCTTGTTGCCAATCATTGGCTCTAACATTAAGTTCTATTCATAATGAAAAACTTATTATTGCACATCCTGCAGTTGACATTTTGTTCAATTACGTGAGAGACCCAAAAGAAAATGCTATTTTGATCTTAAAAATGAAATAGGTCGTTTTGGTTGACCAATCAAAGTAAATCTCTACAGCATATCCAATAGCCCATATCCAATATAAAGTTAAGTGTGTCCCAATACAAATTTTAAAAATTAAAAGAAGTTGTTTTCTGTGAAATATTTATTTTTGGGGAAGTGTCTAGTAGGAAGTTTCTTTTTTGTTTGTTTAATTACCTAGCTTCCCATGATAAAACAATATCTTAAGTTTCCCTTTCATATTTGGATTGTCTATAATAATTCTTTTCCTTTCTTATTGTGATAAGCAACTTCTGTTTTCTTCCTTTTAATTGTAGTAGGGAAGCTTCTCTCTTTTATGTTGCAAATGTTATAATTGGTTTATTCTAATGAACTATGAGAGTAAATGTGTTCCTTTTTTACTTTAATTATATTAGAGAAATTTTTAACTGGAGTTAAATACATTAATTGTAGTGTGTTTATATATTATATGAACTAACTGAGGCAACCCTGCCTTAGTCAACGTGACATTCTTCTAAATCAATGTGCTGGAGATTGGACAATTAGTGCATATGACAAATATCTTGCTGAACTTATTTCATGCTGTTGACTTGTTCATTGAACATTGACCTGCATGTACAGCTTTCAACTTTTTAACTTAAATTATCAATTAAAATGACATCACAATGGTAATTATTTATTACCATTATTTATTTTGTCCCTTTTAATACTTGACTTTGACGAGTATGTTAATGACAGTTCAGTAAGTTTTTCCAGACGTCTATGGAAATATATCATTTATTTCATAGTTGCTGACTTGTGTAAAACTCATTGTTTTGAAAATATGCTATTTTATGAAGCCTTTTGTTGTTCTTTTCAATTCTTTTTGTTGTTGCACAAATATAAACACAGCAATTTACGATTTATTTTATGTGATTGCTTTACTGTTTATATATGTTATATGCCTTATGATTGTAGTTGCCAAGTGAAGCTGTGGTTAGTCATGTACTTGAAGCTCCACAGCTGTGTGAATGGATTGAAGGGGCCACTGCTGCTGGGAATCCTAATACTTTTCTTTCAACTTTGGTTGGTCATGTACTTGAAGCTCCATAGTGTCATCTTGTAGTCATCAAAAGAAGCACAAGAAAAGTCGGAAGTCTAATTTATTTAAGGAAGAAGTTTCAAACAATATCCAGTCCTATAGTAAAGTTGTTATAAAGGGATCTCTTCTTCAATCATCTCATGACGGCAAGCACTTGGCATTTGATATACTGCTACTTCTTCTCCCAAAATTACCCATAATGTTTCTTCCTTTTCTTATTTCTTACAAACTTGTACAGTGTCCGATGGATGTTCTTTCAACAAAGGACTCTTGGTAGTCAGATGATAGATAAACCTTTAGATTAATTAGTGTATTAATTAGTGTGTTATGACATGTTTGTGAATTGCTTAGTGTATTTTGATATTAATTAGTGTATTTTGATATGTTTGCGAATTGCAATTAAATAATACCAGATATGAAATTCTTGTGATATATGAATAATTATTATAATTAATGATATACTAAAAAATTGAAGAATTATTAAATAAATAAAATGCATAAATAATATTGAATAGTTATTAAACAAATAAGATTAAAAGAATTGTATTTTAAAAATAATTAAATTAATATGATTTTCAAAAATGGAAAAAATAAAAAATAAAAACGTCGCGAAAGACTTTCAGTGATGTTTCTAAAAATGTCGCAGAAGACATTCTGCGACGTTTCCAAAAAAACATCACAGATTCCTTCACATTTTGTGACGTTTTAAAAACATCACAGAATGTTAGACAATGACGTTTTTAAAAACGTAATGGAATGTCAGTATTTTCTGTGACGTTTTTCATAAAACGTCGCGGTTGCCTACACCACATTCCATGATATATTTTGTGACATTTTTTAAAACGTTACAAATGTTCTTCTGCGATGTTTTTAGGACCTTTTGTGACGTTTTATAAACATCGCAAAAAGACTTGTTTTGTTGTAGTGTAAGGTTGTTGATGAATAAGGCTTTACTATTAGGGAAACTGACCAACTAAGAATGATTTGCTGAGGCCTTGTCTAATTTTTCCTTTTTAGGCAACTCCTACATCACTTATTACTCAGTGTGAAGAAACTTCCCTCGTATCTAAAGTATAATATTGCCATCTAACTAACATGGCTTTTGAAGTCACCATTGTTGTTTCTCATTATTGTTTCTAAATCTTCGAACGTTTCCTTCATATTCAGATGTGTAAATTGTGCTATTAAGGCCCTTTAATATCATTTAAGGGGATCCAAGTTACATATAATGTTCCTCAAGTCATCCAAATTGAAATTCTCTAAATGTCCAAATTTGCTATGTAGGCAAATGTGAAATAAACAACAAAAGGATTAGGTAAAAGTTGGACTAACAAATTCATTAATTGATTTATTGATTAGGTAAAAGTTGAACTAACAATTTCATTGATTGATCTATTAATCTCTCTTGATTAATTTTAACTTTATTAGGGTTATAAGCCAAAACTATTCGACCATAAAAATGGTGTTTATGATTAGTAATAATGAACCAATATTCACCCAAAAACCATAATCCTTTACTACAAAGATCAAATTTTAACATAATCTCTAAAAGATATATCGAAGCAATCTTTTGTTAAATATGTAATCTAGATTACCTTTTTGTTTTTAGGGCAATTAAGCTCTCTTACCTTTTAAGCTATAACTAACATCAGTTAGATTTGAGGGATCTGACTAAGGCCCTTGCTTTTACTTTCCTCCTTCATCTTCTTCTAATTATAAGACTAAGTTTATCCTTCGAGGTTTTAGGATCAAAACTGACCTTATCACTTATTAAATGCGAGTTTTCTTTTTGAGACTTCATAGTATCCATTTTAGCATGAATATTGTCATACAACTATAGGAATCATCACGAGGTTTTGCCTTTTCGAGTTAGTCCAGTCTGAACTCAACGAGTTTAACCTTTATTGATCAAGTTTTGGCCCAATTTTAGGCTTTTAAAGTAAGATTTTAGGTATATATGTTTAAGTATAAAAGATGACATTTTGAATATAACAACTTCGTTTTCAAAGTGAAATGAAATGAAATTTAAAAAGTAATATAATCAAACCAAATAAGTCCAATATCGAGTTTAAGTTCAAGATTGAGCTCTTATAATAATATTTGGTCCAAGCTTGGGCTAAGGGGCATAAACCCAACTTAGCCCAATGTCATCTTTACTTTTATCTTGTTTTGGTGTTTAAGGATTCTATCCTCTATGGCTACTATATCAATATTTGTATCTTGTGGTTTTAGAGGTCTTTTTTTGGATGTTTGATTGTAACCTCACTAGCAAATTTTTTTAATAAATTGATAAGAAGCCTTTCTTGTTCACTTTCTATTCCGTATAATAGAGACTATATATATACATGTATATCAAATCCCTCTAATTATGTATACAATGTATAAAAAACTCAATCCCACTAATCTAGCATAACTAACGGTAAAGGAAGCCCGTAGATCATGGGAACTTAATATAGACTGTTGGGACCCGATCCGGAAACCGGATCCCAACCGGAAAACGGAAACGGATGAAGCGGAGAACAAAGCAAAATGCAAAACGAAAGCGGAAGCAAAACGAAAGCGAATACGAATACGAACGAATATGACTCGAATCAAATCAAAGAAACGAACAATCCAAAATGAATGAACAAATCGAACGGAAAACAAACTAAGCGAATCGAAGCGAACTAAAGCCGACAAACGAATGGATCCATCGAACTAAAACAAATTTCGACATCCGTTGAAAACACAAAGCATAGAAAACTTATCGCGTTGGAAACCTTAAGACATTCTAAAACCCGTATAAATTTTTTTCTTTCTTTCTTTCTTATCTTATAACCATCTTTATTCAAATTTATGCAAATCCATAAATTTCCCTTTTCTTGGAAAATTATCCTCAATCAATCTCTCAATGCATAACAATCTTCTTAATCATCTTCTTATACATTCATACAAATCCAAAATTCATCTTTTAACCACTTCTTATTTCAATCTATCTCTAATCCAATCAAAAATTCGGCAGCATAACGGCTGCACATGTACAAACCCAAACTTGCAACGGGTTTAAAAAATACACTTCTATATTCCCACACAATAACCAGTATCATCGGACACCCCGTCCGGAATCCAAATCACATTCATTCT
>JAOTIZ010024003.1:0-10151 GCA_027123425.1 Erythroxylum panamense | reverse complement strand
ACTAATCAATTCTTTTCTCATAAATTTTCTTAAGGCAAAAAGCATCTATAACACAATTCATATACAAAACACTCATTAAATTCATTTTAATATTTCTAATTTCTACCGAGAGTTCGGGGTCCAAAAATTAGAGATTATGCTAGGCTTAATAAAGTAAATGCAAATAGTATCTTTTAGGATGTATATATTAAACATGTAGATAGTCATAAGAAAGCAATGCCAAAAAATAATGATAGCAATACAATTTAGTTAGAATGTTGGTCCAATTGATAAAGATCATAATGAGAATTTTAGTGCGAGTAACTTGAAGAGCCATTAAGAAGGATTAATAGACATCAATCAAGAGATCGAACACCATAGTGGATATTGGGTATAAAATTTGTCAATGCTAAAGAATAGATAGAAGTAATTATTAAGTATTCAATAGAAACATGATTTAATGTTAGATATAGAAAAGAGTGAGACTAAGTAGATTAAACTAAGATATATTGAAGGATGCAAGTAGGATTTATATGCATAATGTGAAAGTAATGAAAGATATTTCAAAATCAATATATGTAAACCCAATCATACATGTTCTATAACTAACAATACTAAAACAATATAAGCTAATTTCTTGATTAGGCACTTCAAAGAAACAAGTCTAGAAAAGTTTAGTGTAAATACATATAAGATGAATAAAGAATATTAAGAAGAGTGGAATATTTTTGTAAATTCAAGTAAGTGTAGGTTTCTAGGAGGAAGCTAAGGAAGGAGAGAGCATCAAATTATACTAATGAATATTCCAAATGATGTGAGTTGAAAAATACACATATGTAATTGAGCATTTTACTTGATTTTGACATTAAATAACCTTGTTTTACTTAGTTTTTTATTTTTTACTTAATTATGTAATATTTACCTTAGGATAATATTATTCAAGAATTAGAGGCTATTTTGAGAAAAAATTATGAAGAAAATTACAATTTTTGGAGGAATATGGTCCAACTCACGTTTATTTGCTAGCCCATACCATAGATGGATCAATTACAACAAGTGACACAATCTAAGCTATGGTCATGCGTAATACCATATATAAGTCAAAGAAGAAATAGGAAGATCCATGATTTAATAACATGATCATGCTAGAGATTGTATACCAATTTAAAGGAAGTGTGAGATCCATAATGTTGAACTAAGGAATGTTCTAATTGATGTTTGATGATAACAAAATATAATCACTACTATGAGTTTATTAGTTTGATGAAAAGCAATATAAGAACAAAATGGAGCCACAAATTCAAGAAAATAGTTTATGAAGTCGATAAAGAGAAGTTGACAAACTGATGAAATAGAGATCAAACCAAGAATAAAATAAGATTAAAGGTCATTTTAAATTTTGTATTATTATTTGTAATCTCACTTTGTTAATTTGATGTTCTAAGGCTCACTATGCGAAAACATTTCATTTTACTTCGTCATAAGTCTTTATATTTATCAAGAGACATTAAAGCTTTTAGTTTTAAAAAAAAACCTCTTAATCTTTTAAACACTATTTAGGGAACATTTTGGAAAGTTTTAAATCATAATTGCATTAAACAATTTGTTTTTGAGCATTTAAAGTTGTTAAGATCATGTTTTTAGGTTAAAAGGTTCACTTATATTTGTTAATTTTGATGTAACATGAGTTTACTGTAATATTAGTTGATGTATTAGTTGACTAATGAACCACATTGGTCGATGCATTAAAAACACTATATTTATTAGCCATTTAGACAATAATCAACTAATAGGCATATTGGTTGATGTAACATGAGTTTACTATAATATTAGTTGATGTATTGGTCATCCAATGTGTCGTATTAGTCAATGCATTGAAAACATTATATTCACTAACCATTAAGACACTAGTTGACCAATAGGCATATTGGTTGTAGTGAAATTCTAAGAAGAGTCTTGGGTGTGAATGTAGGATAGGGTTATTTATGAAATAACTATAAATTGATTTACATTCTTTCTTCCCTGTCCTCTAATTATTATTCAATCGTTTAATTAATTTATATTAAACAATTTCTTCATGCTTATTTATATTAATTGTTTTAATTAAGTACTTTGGTTACAAAAATTCTTACGTTCTATTAGAAACTAATAAATGGTACTATAGTGGGTTTATTAGGCTAGCATTTCTAAAGAAATCATAAAGAAAATATCATAATGACATATTTAGGAGCATCATCATTATCATCATTCAACCGAGAAGGATGAAACAATAATAGAGCACCTTTCTTTAATGAAAATTATTATCTTTATTGGAAAACTGGCATAATGTTCTTTCTAGTGGTTAAAAGTATAGACCTATGGGAAATATTCTCAAATGGTCCCTTTATAACTATGAAAATTGTAAATAATAAAAAGGTCCCTAAACTAAAGGAAAAATGAGATCCTTAAGATAAGAGATTAATCTTCTTGAATAGTAGGGTTGTACATAATTTATTTTATGTATTAGAAAGAAATGAATTTAGTAGGATCTCTATATGTGATATGACCTATGACATTTAGCATACATTAGAAATTACACATGAGGGCACAAATCAAGTTAAAGAGAGCAAAGTAAGTATGCTAATACATCAATATGAATTGTTTCAATTAAAGCATGATGAAAATATATTGACATGTATGCTAGATTTATTGATATTATTAATGCTCTCAAGGGTCTTAAAAAACCTATAATAATGTTAAAATGGTAAGAAAGTTGCTTATATTACTTCCAAATACATGGGAAGCTAAAATGATGACTATACAAGAACCCAAGGATCTAACAAAACTACCATTGGAGGAACTTATTGGATCTCTTCTTACATACAAAACAAGGCTTTAAGTGACATAAAAAGAAATGATACTCCAAAAAAAAAAAAGAATTTAGCATTCAAAGCCTCAAAGGAATAATCAAGCAAAGAGTAAGAGATATTAACTAGTGAAAGCAATGAAGAAGACATTGTCTTAATCACTAAAAAAATTCAATCATTTCTTGAAGAATATATTCTAAAAAATAAAGGATTTTAAGAAAATTAAAAGTGACTTAAAACATAAATTATTTTCTTTGAATGTTGAAAACTCAATCACATAAAGTCATAATGCTCTCTACTCAAGGATGATGACAAGTATGAAAGAAATGATAAGAAAGAGAAGAAGGAAAAACACAAAAAGAAAGCACTTAAAGTCTTAACTTGGGATGACATAAGTAAATCCAAAAATTAGGAATTAGAGGAAAGGATAGCTTATATGTGCTTTACCGCTGTGAATGATGATGAGGTAACATCCAACTCCAATTCGTGTGATAGTGATAGTGATTTGACATATGATAAATTGGTTGAAAGTTTAGAAACTATAAGTAAGAAAAGAAATACATTATCTTCCAAACCCAAGGAAGTTTAAGAAAAGTTAGATGCATGTATAAAAGATAATTAAAAATAAAAAGTGAAATAAATAACATTAAAGCATCAAAAAATATGATCATTGATGACAATCTTGTATTAGAGACATTGAAAAAGAAGATCCATGCTCTTAAGTATTTATTATCCAAATGTACTAAAGGGAGTGAAAAAGTAGAAAACATGCTAGGTGTTTAAAAGATTCCAATAATAGGCATGGAATAAGATATAACCCTAGAAGTGTTGGCAAATCCAAAACCAAATTTATCAAGGAAAAATATTTGCATAGTGAAGAACTACTGCCTAATATGAAAAATGAGTATGGAGCATCCATATCCAAATATGTGCATGCATATTCCACACCCACTAGGACTAATTCTAAAAGCAAGTGTCACACTTCATATATGGCTCATAAACTAGGCATAAAATTCAATACTGTCAAGGGAAGAATAGACACAACTTATACGGTAACAAGCAAACCCACTCACATCATTTTAGGACTCAAAGAAGCATACATCAAGTTTTCATTCATAGTAGACATCATAAATATAATCATGGTAGCTCATTTCACTACCTTAAGAAACCATTCAACACCTTTAATACCTTAAGGAATTTTCCTCATTATCTATACACATATAGTAATGCTTTTATGCTTCCTCATAACTTATATAATATGAAGTTTGGACATATTGATAGATTTTGTTTTTTCAAACAAGAATGGCAAGCAAAACCTTGAAAGTATGAGAAAAAGAAGCCTAAAAATCAAGGAACTGAGATTATTTTGATACTTAAAACATATTTATCAGGTTTATTAAATAGAAAATACATGTACTAAAGTTGGTAGTTATTAAATTGAGTATTATTTTTAAAGAGTTTATATTTTTTATCTTCATGAATCTAACCTTTTTATGTCTAAAAAAATTCTTGAAAATGTTTGTGTAGAATGTGGAAAAGTTTGTATTTAAAGAGAGAAAGAATGATTAAAGGCTTTTCAAAAGAAAAAATATGTTGAACCAAACGAGAATGATAAGAAAGATGACAAGCATCCAATGGATTATAAACTAAAGAAAAATCTTCATTCAAGTCATTCATAAGTAATATTCAAAAAAAGTTAACTATTAGTTCATACTTTAGAAATTTGTCACATATTACTCTTATTTATCAATTTGATATAAATCCTTAGTGTTGATTGTTTGAATTTGAATTATTAATAAGCGTTTAAATTTTTTATGGTGTGAACCTGAGTACCTAAACTTAGAGATTATGTGCAAAAATGAGGTTATTAATTTAGAATTTATATAAAAATTAGGTTATTAAGTTAGAATTTATATCAATTAGGTAATGATTTCTATAAATCATTAAATTAAGGATAGATTTTGTACAATTAAAAGAGAATTAGTTATGTTTAATGGAAACTCTATATAATTAGAATCCCTTTATGTGTTTTTAATTCATTCTTATTATTTATCTAATTGATTGTGTGTTTTTAACCTTTTTATTTAAGTTTTGAGGTTATTTTCTAGCCCTTTAAAACACAATAATCAATTAATATCCAAGTGTGACTGACCAGTGTACTTGTTTTCTGCCTTTTTAATGAGTTTGTTATCTGTTTGGTTTTTTTTAGTCACCTAAATAGACTCATTGGTCGACTAATGCCTTTCTTTAGTCGACCAGTGTCTCCATATCTAACATTCCTTTTGTTTTCTACTGAGTTTGCTAATACCTTGGTTGCTAATTTGGACGACCATTTAGACACATTGATCAAACAATGTCTTTTTATGGTTGACCAATGTCATTTTACCTAAACAGTAATTTCTTTCTAGTAAGCCTAAGGAGTTTGATTGCTCCTCTGGTCAACCAATGTCTCCATCTGAGACAAACACTAGTCGATTAGTGTGATTATGTAGTTGATTATCGTTCATGTTCTAAGAAATTTCTACTTCTCTTTTCTATTTTTTTTTACTTTTCACTTTTTCTTTGAAAAATGTTATCCCTCATTACAATTAACTACCCCATCTTTATATTTTTTTCTTTCCCCTTTATGATAAAGATCATTAGCATTTTCTTTGGAAAACCTTTAAAATTTAGGATTTTAAATCAAGCATGACTGCATCAAATTGAAAAATTTTCTTTCTTGGGTGTAAATTTTGAGAATTTTCAAGTTTTTTTTCTTAATTAAGATTTATCTTTTCAAAGTGATGCTTCCATAGTTAAATTGTAAAAGGAGTTAAGTTCGTTTCCTTTTCAATTATATCAATACATTCCTTAGGGGTCGTTTCGTTTCTGTTTCTTATTTTTGGTTTCTGTTTTTTTCCTTAAAAAAACAAAAACTTGTTTAGTTAAGATTTGTAATATAAAAACTGAAAACAAAAACCTGTTTGATTGAGATTTGTAATAAAAAACTAAAAACAAAATCATGTTAGGTTTTATTATCCTGTTTTTATTTTTTTGCAATTATATTGTTATGTGTAATAATTATAATATAATACATTATATTTTTAAATTAATTAATTATCATTATAGTTAAAATTAAAATATATGCAAATCAAATATTATTAAAAAATTACACATTAATTGTATATAATAAAATTACATAAATTAGAAATTATATTAAGTCATTCTAGTCAACAAAATATGTCCATCGTACTATAATTCTTGAAAACATAATAATACTATCATTTATAAAAAGAAATATAAATCAATTAGAAATAATATCATTTCGTTTCCAAGACATATCTCGAAGTTGTGCTAGAGTGATATTATACTCCATTTGAGAACTTGCATCTTCATTTTCACTTTCCCTAATTTGTTCTTCATTTTCAGCACAACTTTCAAATAATCCAATACTTTTTCCATACATTCTAATATAGTTGTGTATAATACAATAAGCAATAACGATATATTTTTGTTTCTTCATATCGTAACTCGACATGTTTTTAAGTATAGGGAATCTTAGTTTTAGAATGCCAAAACATCTTTCAATAACATTTCTTAATGAAGAATGCCTGTAGTTAATCAATTCTTGTAGACCTTGAGGTCTTCCTCTGTCTCTATAATCTCGCAAATGATATCATTCACCTCAGTATGGTAAAAGAAATCTAAGCATATTAGTGTAGCCCGAGTCAACTAAATAGTACTTACCTAACATAAAAAGAACATAATATTAACAAAAAGATATTAAAAATGAATCATAATTATTATGTTTATTTAAAATAATATAATACCTTGTGGAGGCATAGGAAATTGATTCATTAGATTTGTCACTGTTTCCAAAAGAACTTGAGAGTCATTTGCAGTACCTTCCCATCCAACCATTACATATGTAAAACGAATGTCAAATGAGCAACAACACATAATATTTTAGGTTGGATTAATTCTTTTGCCCCTATATGGTATTTGTTCATTAGTTAGAACATGTGCATCAATATGTGTATCATCTATTGCTCCTATAGAATCCTAAAAATTTAAAAATATATTAAAATAATTTTTAATCATAAGGACACAATTAAAATAGTAATTAAATATATGAATGTACCTGAAAATATCGAAAGAATTTTGATTTATGTTGAATCTCAAGAGGTGTATTAGTAAAAGATGGTGGAGTAATGACTTTTTTTGCAAGACAATTAACTGCATATAAGACTTTTCGAAAGTACTTTGAAATTGTCTAGGTTGAATGTTGAAAGTGTTTTGCATTGACTTTAGTTGTCTCATTATGCCCTGTAGTCATCAAGAAAATTGCTACTTATTCCTCCACAGTCAAATGATTTATTGCCTTTAAGCCTCATAAACTCTTCAACTCATCACATAAGCTCAAGAATATTTTCTTTCTCATTCTTAAGTTTTCATAAATCCTTGTAGGATCCCATTCAAAAGTTCTAATATCCAATCATGACTTGGTAGAGCAGAAGTTCTACATGATTGCTTTTGTAAATGAAAATATTTGTTCTCTCCCCCAACTACAGAAATAATGATTACCTTCTTCCGTTCATTATCAGAATCTAATTTGAAATCTGATAAGAAATTCATGTATCTACAATGACAACATTAAATAATTAATAAAATATTCAATCAAGTATGTTTAATTAAATATAGAAAAATATTCATACAAAATATATACTTAAAATTAAATCAAATATTCATACAAAGCACAAACTTAAAATGTTCAAAATATGGAATAATGCTTACTATAAAAAAAGTCAAATCAATAAGAATTCGATATGCAATAACATGAAAATATAACTAAATCGACATAATCAAATCCAGCTTCCTTGTTTGTGTCATCTTCAAAAAAATATCCTTATAAAGTGGAGAATCAGGTAAAGCCTTCACAATTTTTTCATATTGCACACTGTCAACACCCAATTTATCTAAAGAATTCAGGCATTCCATCATTATGTTAAACTTTTGAGATCTATTCTCTGTAGTGGATGATGTTTTACTCAATTTTTTCTCAAGTAAATCATTATTCCTTTTTGATTGTTCACTAAGTATAAGCAAGGCTTCTTCTACAATGTTAGAATAAGTCTTCTTTACCTTCTTTATCTTAGGAGACTTCTTTCTCTTAGACAGAGAACTTTTATCTCGATATTTGTTTCTATTATACGAGTAATCTTCATCAATATCATTTCCATGTTCTTCTTCTGTACTATTCGATGGAGATTTAGTTGATGGATGTGCATGCACACCAATTACAATAGTATCTCCAAAAATATAATACAAGTCTAAAATTCTTTACATTCTTTTTTCTTGAATCTGTGAGTCATTTTATGCACCTATAATAATGAAAAAGATATATGAGAATGAATATTATATTATATAATATATTATTAAAAAAGACATATTTTACCTTAAATAGATTTTCCCAACATTCATTTATAGCATTAACTTTACCAGTAAAAGAGTTGTAATCGATTCCTATTTTTTTGACTAAGTTCTTGAAATTCTTTGGTATGGCCCTTAATACGTTATACTTATTCTTTAATTGAATATCAATATACTCCTTATTGAAATTTGTTTTATTCCCCTTCTTCACTTCTTCAACCATCAAGGAGATTAAATACATCTCTATATTATCATTCCATGCCCCATCTTTTTTATTTACTTCCATACAATCATTGCAATCATTTATATTATTCAAGCCTTCCATCACTAAATGTAATAACATATAAGTGACATCAATCATAATAATTTTTACAAAATATTAAATGCTAAATATAGTTCAAAATAAACATGTGACAACCATAATAATTTCTAAAAAATATTTAATGTCTAAACTTGTACACAAATTAGATTTTCACTATATGTGAAAACCTAGTAGCAAAATCACTACAGTAAATCTTTTATACATTCCTTCATTTCGACTTCAGCTTCAGGTAATAGCCACTTCAATAGGATTCACGAGCAAATACATTTAACGTAAGTATGGCTACATATATATCAAATTCAACTAACGTAAAAATGCATCTAATGTTTCAGTTTTCCACACTTATAAGCATAATAAGCAATTACATGAAGATAAGAATAGGCTTGACAATAAATGAAGTGAAGAACTAACGTACAAATTCAATTAATGTTTCAGTTCTCCACGCTTATAAGCAACAATAAGCTATTATGTGAAGATAAGAACAGGCTTCACAATAAATGATGTGAAGACTAGGCTTCACTTTTCTAAGGGATAAAGCCTTTACCACAATAAATACGTGAAGACTAAGCTTCACTTTTGTAAAGGATAAAGCCTCTGTCACATTAAATGACGTGAAGACAAGAATAAGCTTCACTTACGCCACCCACCTATGCCCCACTCTATACTAAAGACGTGATGATGAAAAGAAAATAGCTATAAAGACATGAGGACAAGGAGAAAGAATCACGTGAAGTCTAAAAACAAAATAACTACAAAGACGTGAGGAAGAAGAAAATAGCTATAGCTGTCTCCACTTTAAAATGAGTTGAGGATCAAGAAAATAGCTATAGCTTCAGTTTTAATAACATTATTTCTTGTTGTTCACAGTTCTTAGTTCTTTATAAAAAATCGGATGAAGTCGTCGTTATGTTTAGTAGAGGAGGTGAAGCAAAAACTGAAGAACTGAAACACATCGCATGAAAACTCATTTTAGTTAGAAAAATTGTTATTTAGAGGAAGAATGAGAGTGCATCTTCTTTATTATCACAAAAAAATGCAGAAGCTTATGCTCAAAGCAGAAGTTTTACATGTTACTTTTAGTCAGTATGGCTACATCTATAGTACTATTATTTTCTTTATATCTCTCTTCCTTTTCACGGTTCTGGTTCATATCTCTCCTTCATCACACCTAGTTTTTCCATTTTGTTTTTTACTACCAAACTAATGTGACTGATTCAATTATCAATAATATACTCAGCTCAAAGTAACATAAAGAGAAAATAAGAAAGTAGTATTGATAGTCTGCAAAAAGTATGATGGGTTTGATGTTATGTACAAGAGAGATAAGAGAAATCGCAGAAGCAACGGATATATATGAAAACAAACCTGGGGATATTACAACACCGGTGAAGATGCAGAAGACGAAGTCGGCGTAAAAGAGAGAATGTTTTGTGAAAAAAAGTTTCAAAATAGATGAAAACACGTTTTTATAAATCACGAAAATATTATTTTTACATTTTCTTAAAATAGTTGTCGTTTTTTTATTTTTAAAAACGAAATAAAGAAAATTGTTTAACCAAACACGAATTTAAGATTCATTTTTTATTTTTAAAAAA
>JAOTIZ010023992.1:0-10151 GCA_027123425.1 Erythroxylum panamense | reverse complement strand
AATTCAATTCATGCTAATCTTAACTTACTTAAATAATCTAATCATGCTTAACCTTAAAAAAAATTTTGGGGCTAACACTTGCCATGTGTCATTTCTCCCCACAATTGAAGCACGCTGTAGTCAATCGGTAACATTCCCCTCTATGAATCCTTCCGTAGTGTTCACATTTGAGAATGGGTGACTTATCTCCATCTTCCTTTCTGCCACCTCCAGTTGTAAAGGCTTGATGAGAAACAGTAGAAGTTCTCATCAGTTTGGACATGCTTGTGCCACTGCTTCTCTCCTCAGACTGCACAGGGAAAGTCCTGGCACTCCTCTCAAGCATAAAAGTACCACCTCCTCTCTTGAACTATTCTCTCCCCTTTCTCTTTTTATTTACGGTGCTCTTTATATTCTCAATGTTCTGAGCCCTCAGAGTCGCTTCAACCAGCTGTTGAAAATCATAAAAATTTTGCACCACCACTTTCTCTCTGATAGCTAGATGCAATCCCTATTCGAACCTACAACACTTAGCTGCCTCACTCATCATCATCTCTACTGCATATTGGGATAGTTATGTAAACCGATGCTCATACTCACCCACTGTCATTTCCCTCTGGGTGAGACTCAAAAACTCTCTCTGCTTCTGCTGAATATACACCTCAGACAGGTACTTCTTCTTATACACTGCTAAGAAATCTTTCCATGCGAGCACTAGTGGTCTCATCTGACTCCCTAACACACTCTCCCACCAATACAGAGCATCTCCCTGAAGAAAACTAGCAGCATACACAACCTTCTCATCATCCTCACAATCTATTTGATCCAGTATCCTCTCAGTCTTTCTTATCCAAGTCTCGGTTTCTTCTAGATCTGTGGTCCCATAGAAACCTACTGCCCCATACTTCATGAGCTTATCAAACTATTTCTCCTTCTTAGCCGGAGCCAAATGCCTGAAACATCCTCTAATACATTGAAGTAGGCACTTGCTCCTGTGGAAGAGGAGACTCCCACGTCTGGGATTGAATGAGTTCACTACTTTGCCCTACCGAAGCCTCTGCATTTCCGGGGGCTACTGACTCATCGATACTCTCCTTCCTTAGTGGAGAGTCAAGTGCAATCAATCCTTGCAATATTCTTCGTGTCCTTCTATGAGGTGGCATCTTACTCCTTCAACGTAAACACTAACGATTAGCTTACATTTCATTTTAATCTTCGTTCCTACATGTATGCATGACATGCATGTCACTTAATGCAATCAATCAATTAACAATGCAACAATTAATCACATAGTTAAACAATTCATCCTACTATGCCCTAAACTCTAATACCAAACAATGTTGGACCCCGTTTCCGGAGCCCAACATTTGGAGTCACCAAATGTGAACAAACTCATTCTTCTATTTTATAACAGATTGTAGGAAAATTACAACTAGAATTTCAATTTAATTTCTTCATAATATTTATTCCCCATTGTCTTAAGTTTCTAATGACACCAAAATCATTCAATTTGGATTAGAAATCTGAAAGTTATGGCCCAAACAATTTCGGACTGTTAATAAATTGAAACAGTACACTATACCTAAATTCACTCCAGAAATTTAAAGTCTTAAGCACTGAATTATAATTCAGTTCCATAGGATAATTTGTGACTCTATGTCTCTAGTTTATTTAGAGAAAAAAATCATTGCATTTGGAGCTCTATAGATTAAGATATCATCAAAATACTGAAACATGTTCAGCAAAAATATCCAACTCATATTCTTCCAACCGATTCCCTCACTTTGATTCAACCAAACCTTTTCAAATCAATACCAAAAGCTATAAATTTTTATTTGGAGGTAGAAAAATGTGCTACAAATCCAATGCTTTAAAATTCAAGTCATTTGGAGGTCGGATGACAAAGTTATGATCAAAAGAGTGAAATATGTTCAGGTGGGAGGGAAACCTGCGGGTCAAAGCGCAATCGCGACCTGCCCGTGCGCCCGAAATGTGGTGATCGCGACTTGCATGAAATTTCCACAGACACACGATCGCAACTCTTTTCTCTTTTCTTCCTCCAACCTATCTTGATAAAAAGCGCATAACTTTCACTAGGAATATCATATTAAGTTTGTTCAAATATCGTTTCGAAGAAGACTTCTAGACCCACAACTTCCATGAAGACTCCAAAAAGATATTTTGCCTCTAAAAGGGTTAAAATTTCTAGTCAATGTAGTTATCCCGAAAGACCACCCTATGCAGAATCACAAATTTCTAATAATCATATCTCCCAACTCCAGTGTCCAAAAATTTCATGCTATATATCATTAAAAAGCTAGAAAGATAATTTACAACTTCCAATAAGAAACTTTATCTAATTCAACCTAGATTAATCCAGTTTTTTCCTGAAGTCAAAACATAATTTCTATACCTATGAAAGACTTGAAATATGAAATGTACAACTACAAGATAAATAAGCACATACACATTGGAACCTTCTTCCATTCTCAATTCATTTCTAAATTAAAATGAAGTTCATATATAGCTTTAATTGCGTACCAACATTTCATCAAAGATTTAACACAAGATACAAAATACATTGGATGCTCAATGTTTGATATGCTTATAAAGTTATCCAAAGGTCTAGTCACTAACTTAGTTACAAAAGTCTCTAATATCTTGGAGTTTCCGATGCCTTGCAAGGTTCAACACTCGTCTTGTTTTGCACTTGAGGAGTGGAAAAATATGGGATGAGCTACAAAACTCAGTGGCTAATATATTTATAGCCATCGGCAATTACAACAAGTTCAAGCATATGTGTTTAAATGTCTAGTGATTCAATCATTCACCAATTTAACTCAAAACTCATAATTAAGCAGTTAATACATAACACATAACATAGACTTTATCCATTAAGCAAATCATTCAAATGCATTATACTTAACAATTTAAAGATGCAATGCACAACCAAATGGCTCGAGGGGCCCCATAGGTACGAAATGGAGAAACCAAAGTTTTCACCATAAACAAAATGAGTTCATTTTCAGAACCCATATGCCACAAGTAGGCAGTCGGGAGAAGGTTCTTGTCTACATGCACGTGACGAACGAAATGATTCCTCTCTCGCCCAAACCAAAGCAAATATTCATTTTATCATATGCTCATACTTTCATGCTTTTTCCTTCTTTTCATGTAATTCAAAATGTTATAACCTCTTTCAAGGTATAACATAATCATAATGCATCATGCATTTCTAATCAAGTTACAACAATTCAATTTCAAGACATTTACACACATAAACAAGAATTTGCATAATCACATAATAGCTATAAATAAATTACCCACCTAATTAGCTTGCAAAATCCAAGTCAAGCATGCCTTTCCTCTTGCTCTTGGATTAGGTTCCCTTGATTTCCTAAATAAAATCAAAATTTCCATTCAATCAAATTTCCAATAAAATTCATAAAGCTTTAAAATCACAAAAATGAAGTAATTGCTAAATTAAGCTTAGCACTAACTTACCCATGGTCTATCTAAGTTAAAAAGACCAACACCTAGTTTAGAAACCCTAAAAATCAAATGGGTCTCTCCATCATCTTCTTCCTCCATTCATTCCCAACACAAAACCCATCTTTTCTACTTCCTTTTTCAAACCAGCAAGAAGAAAATAGCATGGAGGTTACCTTAACAACATGATTCCTCCTCTTTTCTTCTTCTTTCTCCCCTTTCTCTCTTCTTCCACGATTTTTCTCTTCTCTTCTCTCTTTTCATGTTTTCCTTTCTTTCTCTTTGGCTCTCACGATACTCTCCTCTCTTATTCTTAAAACAAGACAATTTTATGTCTTGTTTTTCCAAGTGTACCACTCATTAACCTTGTTCTCCCAATTTTTCCCCTTCTTCATTTATTTGTTTCATCCACTAACTCCTTTAACCCATTAAAACACCATATTAATTCTAACTTAATTCTAACACTTCATTCAAATTTCTAATGTCTAATTTCTAATTTCTATTCATACTTGCTAATTTAATGACTCCACTCTAAAATAAGAAAACAAATAAACAAATAAACGCTTCATCTTAGTTTTGCGTCTCAAAATGACGTCAGCACCGTCTCAGTATGACGTCATTGTCTCAGTTACTGTTCATTTGTCTTAGTTTGGTACCTAAGATGCTTTGTCTTAGTTTTGCGTCTCAAAATGACGTCAACACCGTCTCAGTATGACGTCATCGTCTCAGTTACTGTTCATTCGTCTTAGTTTGGTACCTAAGACGCTTCGTCTTAGTTTTACGTCTCAAAATGACGTCAGCACCGTCTTCGTATGACGTCTTCGTCTCAGCTACTGTTCATTCGTCTTAGTTTGGTACCTAAGACGCTCGGTCTTAGTTTTGCATCTCAAAATGATGTCAGCACCGTCTTGATATGATGTCATCGTCTCAGTTACTCTTCATTCGTCTTAGTTTGGTACCTAAGACACTTCGTCTTAGTTTTGCGTCTCAGAATGACGTCAACAATTCGTCTCATGACATCAGCATCGTGTTAGTTTGGCCAGAACATCTTCTGGTGCACTTTTGATCCTCTATATGATAGAAGTGGTCTTTAAGGTCTCTATGAAAGTTATAGATCTCGAGGTCTTCTTTTAAATGGTTCAAAAATGAAATCAATCCAACGTTTTTAGAAAAAGTTACGGGATTTGCGCCAAGACATGTACAATACGAGTAAAGGCATAAAAGTGTTAGATCCTTTTGGCCATATCTTCCTCATCTGACCCCCAAATGAAGTGATTCTTGAAGAAATGGTTTTCTAACATCTGTGCCTATCTCTCCAAGAAAATTTGAAACTTTTAGAATTGTCTTGAATAGGTTTGATGGAGAGAAAGTGAGGGGTCGGTTGGGAGAGCCTAATTGGGGCATGTACATGGTTTAGTTTTCTAAGTGTATCTCGAGCTGTAGGACTCCGATTGAGATGATTCTTGCTTCAAAACGAACTAGAGATTCATAGATGCAATTTCTTTGATGAAGTCAAATTGAACTTTTGGTGTTTGGTTAGTGTGGGCACTCCACTCTTATAGGATGATGGTTTTTTTAAAGGGTTATTGGAATTGACCCTACCAGGTATTACGTGAACCCAAGGTTTATGACTCCGGATGTTGGGCTCCGAAAACAGGGTCCAACATATTATGGTATCAGAGCCCACCAGGTTTAGGTCCAAGTTTGGGATTAGGTTTTGGAGTATCCTAAGTATGAAATGGGCAGCTAAAGGCATGAAAGTTTTAATTTGTTTCTTATGATTTGAAATTGTTTTATACGATGTAAACTGTTTTACATACTTTGATATTTGTTTCGTATGAAATAAAGTTTTTAAATGGTTCCTATTCAAGGAGTGAAAAATGTTGCCTCAAAGAAGAACTCGAGGAGCTCAGACTCAATCTGGTTCTTGCCAAGTGAGCACGGATGAATCCTACGTCCCGCAAGATGCTGGGACACACTCTGCTCCTGATCCTGATCCTAAGGCACCTAGTGTGCAACATGAAGTGCCACCGCCTCCTCCTCCTATGCCATCCATGGACTCGCGGTTCTTTCAGGCCTTTGCCCAGGCTTTCACTTATGCCATGGGCCAAGGGTCGCAAGTACCGATGCGAGCTTCAGTGGAGAGAACTGGACAGTATGATAAGCTCCGTAAGTATGGAGCTGTAGATTTTCATGGGACTACAAATCCCGACGAGGCTGAGGGCTGGTTGAAGAGAACAGAGAGGGTTCTAACTCAATTGAAGTGCTCGGATGAAGAGAAGTTAGACTATGCAGTGAGCTTGCTACAGGGAGATGCCCTTCATTGGTGGGAATCAGTGCCCCACAGTCAAGAGATGCCTCCGATGTTATCCTGGAGAGATTTTGTAAAAGTGTTCAGGAATAAGTACTTCTCGAGAGTGTATATCCAAGAGAAGGCCAGAGAGTTTTTAAATCTCTCACAGAGGGACATGAGTGTGAGCGAGTATGAGCTAAAGTTCACCAAGCTTTTCAGGTATGCAACTAAAATTCTGGAAAATGAAGAGGACAAGTGCCGCAAGTTTGAGGGGGTCTTCATCTGGGGATCAAGGAGAAGGTGCTAATTCATAACTTCTGTGACTACCAGTAGTTGGTAGATGCTGCACTCCAGGCTGAAAAGATGGAGAATATCAAGCAAGAAGTGAGTAGGAAGAGGAAGAATAGAGATCAGTCTTTCAGAAAAGGGGTGAGTGCTTCGATAGCTGACAGGGGTGAGAAGAGCTCCCGCACTTAGGATCAAGTAGGGAGTAGCGCCACCAATAAGAGCAAACAATCAAGGGTAGTGTCAGTGCAGGCCTCATCAGTAGGAGGCAATAGCAAGGCATAGAGGAGCAGGAACATGAACCCCCATTGTGAGCATTGTGGGAAGTTGCATAGGGGAGAGTGCTACAAGTTACTGGGAGCATGTTTTCGATGTAGAGAAAAGGGGCATATGATCAGGGACTGTCCTCAAATGTCTAGATAGGAAGGGTCACAGCTTCAAGCCCCAAGGAGAGCAGAAATAGTGAGAACCAGGTCAGTTACTGAGGTGGGCAGCTCTGGAACTGCAAAGAAGGCTATTCCTCCAGAAAGGCCAAGGGGTCAAGCATAGGCAAGAGTGTTTACCATGACAAGGGAGGAAACTGTAGCTGCACCTGAAGTTGTCACGGGTATGGCTCAGCTATTTAATTCTGACGCTTATGTTTTAATTGATTTTGGTTCCACCCATTCTTTTTTTTCTGCAAGCATGACATTACCTGGTGTGAATTCGGTGCCTTTAGATAACTTTTTGATTGTCAGCACTCCTTTAAGGAGGAATGTGATAATAAGTCGAGTATATAGAGGTTGTGAGCTCTTCATTGATGGATCTAGACTGGTAGTGGACTTGCTACCTCTAGATCTAAAGGGGTTAGATGTCATTTTAGGAATGGATGTTATGGAGAAGTATCAGGCGAAGTTAGATTGAGGCCTAAAAGAGGTGAAATTTGATCTGGGAAACGGTAAGAAGGTGATCTTCAGAGGGGACAGAAAAACACCATCGCCAAGAATTATTTCAGCTTTATTAGCTAACAGGATGATGGGAAAGGGGTGTGAAGCCTTCTTGGCATATGTTGTGGACACTAGTGTGAATGAAGGCAGGTTAGAGGATTTTCCGATTGTGAGAGAATTCTCTGATGTGTTCCTAGAGGAATTACTTGGTTTGCCACCGGTGAGAGAAATCGAGTATGCCATTGACTTAATTCCCGGAACAGCCCCTATTTCTATACCACCATATAGATTGGCTCCAGCTGAACTGAAGGAGCTCAAGGAACATTTGGAAGAGCTATCAGAGAAAGGGTTCATAAGGCTGAGTTCGTCACCTTGGGGAGCACCGGTTCTGTTTGTTAAAAAGAAGGATGGAACTTGGAGGATGTGTATTGATTACCAGAGACTCAGCAAGGTGACTGTTAAGAACAAGTATCCCTTGCCCCAGATTGACTATTTGTTTGATCAGCTGCAGGGAGTAACGGTCTTCTCAAAGATTGATCTCAGGTCTGGCTATTATCAACTCAGAATCAAGGAGTCTGATGTAAGCAAGACAGCCTTCAGAACACGGTATAGGCATTATGAATTTCTAGTTATGCCTTTTGGGCTGACCAATGCTCCAGCTGCTTTCATGGATCTTATGAACAAGGTCTTCAAGGAGTATCTGGATCAGTTTGTTATAGTGTTCATCGATGATACTCTGGTGTATTCCGAGAATGCAAGAGAACATGAGGACCACTTAAGGATAGTACTGCAGAGAGGGAGCTTTATGTCAAATTCAGCAAATGTGAATTTTGGCTTCAGGAAGTAGTATTCCTTAGACATGTAATTTTTGAGAATGGGGTATATGTGGATCCAAAGAAAATTGAAGCAGTAGTGAATTGACTTGCCCCGACGACAGTGACAGAAATGAGGAGTTTTCTGGGTCTAGCGGGTTACTATAGGAGATTTGTGGAAGGATTCTCCATGATTGCTGCTCCACTAACTAAGTTATTAAGGAAAAATCAGAAGTTTATCTGGAGTGATGAATGTCAGAAAAGCTTTGAGGAGCTTAAGCACAGATTGACAAGTGCTCCAGTTTTGACTTTGTCCATAGGAGAGGAAGGATATACAGTGTATAGTGATGCTTCAAGAAAAGGTTTGGGTTGTGTCCTAATGCAGGGAGACAAGGTAATAGCATATGCCTTACGACAGCTAAAGCCTTATGAGTTAAATTATCCGACCCATGATTTGAAATTGGCAGCAGTGATTTTGCCCTGAAGATTTGGAGACATTATCAGTATGGGGTTCAGACGAGGATCTTTACTAATCATAAAAGTCTCAAGTACTTATTGAGTCAGAAGGAGCTAAATTTGAGACAGAGAAGGTGGATTAAATTGCTCAAGGATTATGATTTGTTGATTGAGTACCATCCAGGCAAAACAAATGTAGTAGCAGATGCCTTGAGTAGGAAGTCATCAATAGCCCATGTTCAGATAGTTTATCTGTCGTTATTGGAAGAGATGGCCAAGCTCAGAATTAGTTTGAAGCAGGAGGAACCTGATTGTATTGTTGCTACCTTCAGAGTGAGATCGATACTCCGAGAAAAGGTTAGGGAGTTACAAGCACAGGATACAGAATTGAGTAAGCTCCGAGAGAAAATTCAGAAGGGCAAGAAGTATGAAGTGGTAGTGAGAGATGATGGACTCATGACTATAGGGAATAGGCTCTGCATTCCAAATGTCAAGGAGGTGAAGAATGAGATACTAGATGAGGCGCACAATGCGTCTTATGCCATGTACCCAGGTAGCACTAGGATGTACAGAGATTTAAAAGAGCATTTATGGTGGAAAGGTATGAAGAAAGATGTAGCAGAATATGCAAGTAAGTGTCTAGTGTGTCAGCAAGTCAAGGCTGAACACCAGGCACCTTCAGGCAAGTTAAGACCATTGTCCATTCCTGAGTGAAAGTGGCAAAGGGTTACTATGGACTTTCTGATGGGATTGCCCAAGACCAGTAAGAAGCATGATGTCATATGGGTTATTGTAGATCGATTGACGAAGTCAGCCCATTTTCTGGCAATTAAACAGACTAATTCTCTGGATGTGCTAGCAAAGAAGTACATTGATGAGATTGTGAGACTGCATGGGATTCCAGATTCTATAGTTTCTGACAGGGATCTTCGATTCACTTCGAGATTTTGGGGAAGCTTGTAGGAAGCTTTAGGAACCAAACTGAATTTTAGTACTGCTTTTCACCCTCAAACAGATGGACAATCTGAGATGACCATTCGGACCCTCGAGGGAATGCTCAGGGTATGTGTGATGGATTTTAGGAGAGCTTGGGATGAACATTTGCCATTGGTAAAATTTGCTTACAATAATTCGTACCATTCAAGCATTCAGATGGCTCCTTATGAAGCACTATATGGGAGGAGATGTGGAACTCCGGTATGCTGGGATGAAGAAGGAGAAAGGAAACTAACGAGACCAGAGTTAATTCAGATGACAGTTGACAAGGTCAAGTTAATTAAGCAAAGGCTTAAAGCAGCTTAGGACAGGATGAAAAGTTATGCTGATGCACACCGAAAGGAAATGGAGTATGAAGTCGGTGAAAAAGTCTTCCTTAAGACATCTCCTTGCAAAGGAATCATGAGATTTGGCAAGAAGGGTAAGTTGAGTCTAAGATATGTGGGACCTTATGAGATTCTTGAGAGGATTGACCCGTTAGCCTACAGGTTGGCACTGCCACCTGCATTATCACAAATACATGATGTCTTTCATGTTTCCATGTTGAGGAGATATAGATCGGATCCTTCTCATATTATTCAAACTATTGAGGTTCAGCTGAGAGATGATCTGAGTTATGAGGAGATTCCAATGAAGATCTTGGATACTAAGGAAAAGGTCCTCAGGAACAAGACAGTTCAGTTAGTCAAAGTTTTGTAGTGAAACCATTATGTGGAAGAGGCCACGTGGGAGCCTGTAGAAGCCATGAAGGAGAAGTATCTGTACCTCTTCACTGATTCAGGTAAGAATTTCGAGGACGAAATTCTTTTAAGAGGAAGAGAAAATGTTGGCCCCGAATTTTTTTTATGAATAAGCATGATTAGATAAATATTTGAGTTTATTTATGTTGGGATTAATTAGTTTGTTAATGTGAGT
>JAOTIZ010023961.1:0-10154 GCA_027123425.1 Erythroxylum panamense | reverse complement strand
GATGAAATGCCCCACCCTTTTAATGCATGTATATTGTTCGATTAAATGGCCCAACCCCCTTTTTAATGCATGTATAGTGTGTGTTTAAATTATACAGAAAATGTTAGGCTTCAGCCATAGTGAAATGGTCTATGTTAGAGAAAATATGGTTTTGAGATGACTGTTATATATCATGAACAAGGTTTAAGTCACTGTTTCCCCAAATTTGTTATTCCAAGATTGCATGTCCTGGACCGTCGTTGTTTTTCATTTTGAAGTGATGGACAACAAGGCTGCTTTCTATCGTCGAATTTGTTAGATGGACTTCAAATTTATGTATATTTATTTATATTATTTCGTCTGTTTGTGCATTTGATAATATTAGGCTTCTGACCCCCTTCATTCTCCATTTTCTGTATGTTGATTTTATTTCATTTCATTTGGAAGCATTTTTGTTTTTAGGGTTTGATTCTCATTCAATTGCAGCTATATCTGATCGTTGTAGGGTTTGAATTTTCTTTTGTATTTAGTCAGGAAGTAATGTCTGGAGGACCTGGACTTGAGTCTCTCGTTGATCGTAAGTTTGCTTTTGAGTATATTGTTTTAATTTATTATTTTCTTGTAAGTTAATGTTACTTCGTGTTTTGTTCGAAGTTTTCACCATGTTATGAACTTGAAGAATTTGTAATTGCGGTTTAAATTCTGAACTAAAGGTTGTTATTTCATCAGAAAAGATCTGTAGAATTCTCATATGCGTGTAAAAATGATTCCATTGAGAAGTTACTTAACAATACAAGCTTGCAGAGTCAAGTGTATGCCTTGGCTTGTTTAGCAAGCATTTGGAACTTTCTGAAGCAGCCTTTAATGATTTGCTGAATTATGATGAAAGGAAGAGTTGATAAATACTCGATGTTTCATTGCATTCATGTTATTTTGGTGAATTTGTACTGGCCTTCATTTTTTAATTTTGTCATGTTTCAAACTACTTGCTTTTGCACAGAGACAATTTCGGTTATCACAAATGATGGCCGCAATATAGTGGTATGTTGTGCTATTCATTTCATTTTATCTTTTGCTGTGAAAGTCTACATTTTTGCTTTTATTTCAATGTTTTTCATTTCAATACAGGGGGTTTTGAAGGGTTTTGACCAGGCCACAAATATTATTCTTGATGAATCCCATGAACGTGTTTACTCCACCAAGGTTTGTATCCGTGGCCATGAAGCTTCATATTTCATTTTCTTTTTTTTTTTACCATCTTGACACCTAAATTTATCTTTAAAAGGGAAGTCTGCTATTGTAGAAATTGGATTCTGTTTACGCTGCTATACTTTACCTAAGTGTCATTATGTGTGTATAGCTAAGCAACATGATAATTCGTGCTAAGAACAGCTTGTTCACTACCACGCAGGAAGGTGTTACACAACTTGTTCTGGGTTTGTACATAATACGAGGTGACAACATGTAAATTCCGCCACAAACATATACTTTTACCTTTACATTACAATGTTATATATGCCACTATGGGAAAATTTATGCTAGTTCCTTTGTTACAAAGACTTCTGCTCTTGAATTCTTTGCAGAAGTGTAGTTGGTGAACTTGATGAAGAGCTTGATTCTCAACTGGACTTGTCAAATTTAAGAGCTCATCCTCTCAAGCCCGTTATCCACTGATCAGATTTTGTTGATTCTGCAAGGACCAGAAGATTGCATGTTTAGTGGATTTCTTGATTCTCATCCTCCATGTCGCAACATATAAATTTCTAACGCTTGTAGACCTAGATCTGCTTCATTGTGACTTGTCTGATTTCCACCCAAGTCGGGCGTCTATTTTGTCTTGGAAGTTGTATGAAACGGGTAAATTTTCCATGGTTAGACCACTCTTACCTTTTATGTAATGAAAAATTGCAGTTGGATTATTATGTATCAGTAGCCTGATGATTGTGGTGGAGTTGTGTGGGGGGGTTTAAGAGGATAAGACTTATAATTGAATCATACCAAAGTTTCCCAAGGAGCTTGTTAGCAATAAGACCATAAAATCAACATTACCAGCAGGTTGAATCGGGTCGGGTCTTTGTCTACTTAGGTCCGATATAATTTGACACGTTTTGAGTTGAATCAAGATTTTTTTTTGTCATTTCTAATTACTATAACGTTGAATTTTGGACCTACGTGGAATATCTCATTCCAATCTTCCTTGTCAGCATCTTGTTTGAATTGGCAAAGTCACACTCATGGTCACGTGGTAGATGGACCCCTACAATGTACGACATTTATTTTCTAGCATTCCACGTCAGAAGATAGCATCAAATTCAGTAATCATGCTAATAAGCGAAAAAGATGACCTCCATAAATTACTAATTATTCTCATTTACACGATCTTATATGAAAAGGATGGATTTGTTAATAATAAATAATATATAATTTTCTAGATTTTTAATTTAATATTTAAAATTATTTTATTAATTCTTTAAATTATAATAATATTAAAAATTTAGACATTTTTTAAATATATTAATTCCTTCATCACAGAGCCCTCATAAGATCTTATAAGGTGAGGTGAAATAAAAACCTAAATATACCCACAGTGGGTCTACAAGAGGGCCCTTTTTGGGACCACTCTTTTTGTAGTTATCCTCCCAAATTATTTTTTTAGGATTCGAACTTATGACGTTTAGTAAATTTAGGTCAAACCTGACGACCCTGATAGTACTAAAAAGAGGAACAAGATAACTCAATTCTAACATGTTTTTCTGATTTTCATCTATTCTAAATGAGACCCACTTTTTACATGGGTCCACCTTATTCACTCCTCATCTAATCCAATCCACCTTTCTTACTTATAAAATTAAAGAGATTAGATCTTCTGGTCTTTTTTTATATACTTATTCTGTGTCATTATATTTAAATCATTTATTTATGTGAATCTTACGTAAATAAATATATCGATACAATAATACAAAATAGGCACACAAAAAATAGATGAGAGAAATTAAAACGGCAGACCTTGCTTTGTAGTAATATAAAAAGGCAAGCAGTATAAGAAGAAGCAGAAGAGAGGTCAACATCTTATCAATCACAACACACGTCTTTTCTTCTTATCCAATGTTCTGTACCTGCAATCATCATCATTTTCTTTTCGTATTAATTTAAACGTAGAAGAAGATTATGAAATCGTAAATATACAGCCTTTCATTTCATGTACCTTGGCTTTGGCTTAGATCTGTCTACGTATATGTGTGTGTGTGTGTATATAGGGGAGAGAGAGAGGAGACTTACGTTGATTGAAAGAAGTTGAAGACTTGGAAGTTTCAGTTTTGAAGCGTGTTTTGCCAAAGGCTATTGGTCTTAGGAAGGAAAAGGGATGGGGAATGCGAATGGGAGAGAAGAAGATGGATTCAGAGATGAATCCCAGCAAGTTGGCGTCTTGCACAACGGTGGTCGGAGTGTAGCTTCTATAGAGTCCATGTCTGCCAGTGTTAGTCCTCCACATAGCCCTGCTCCTTCTAATTCCCCTCTCTTGTTCGCTCCTCAGGTTAATATCTTTTTCTTTTTGGTGATTAATTAATTGGTTTGGTATCAACAAGTTAAGCTAGTATTCAATTCATTGTTTTTGAAGTGTAATTGGATCAAGCTCTGTTGATTTTTGGTGCTTGTTTCGATATCTGAGATTAGGGGCGTCACCACTTTGTTTAGGAATTAGGAGCTTGAATTGTTTGTTTCTTTTTCTGTTTTCCCTGGTGTGGATATATTAGCCATTTTGTTTCTTGTACATGGGTTAATAACAAAAGGATTTAAATACTTTACTGGCATGTTGCTGACTGTGTTAACTCTACTGGATTGCTGTTGAAAGAGTTGGAAAAGAAAATTAGAAGATAAGTCCATGATTAAGCAAACAATTATGTGAAATCTTTGCAGCAGACATGCTGTTTCTTTGGTTGAATGAATTTATGAATTGGTTGCCTGGTTAAAATGTTCTTGCGTTTTCATATTTTATTTTCATCTCATGCCATACTTTTGACTTCTGATTCATTCCTTACATCTGACTATTAATAGCAGATTCAAGTACTGTTTAATCTTAGGATTATTAAGTGCTCGTGTCATGCTTATATTTGACTTGAAAACCAGCTACGTATTTGAATGCAGCGATAACTTCTACAAAGATGACAATCACCTTGATCTCATACATAACTTTTCTACCTTGATTCCCATTCTAATTGCATCTCACCACTCTTACTTAAAAACATTATTCAAGGGCATTCATTCAGCACTCCATATAGAATTGTACATGTGGCAAACTCCGATTAAAGTGTTGACTTGATTTTACAAGTATGCGTTCATAATTCACTCTTATGCTTATTTTCCTTATTGTTGCTTTCCAACTTTGAATATACCAATTAAGGGCATTTAGCTATTATTTCGCAAATGGTGATGGCTATCTGGGCTTTGTGTTTTTAATTCTAAGCATTTACTTCAAGCTTGCAAGTGGTAGGGTTAACTGGCTTGGTTGATGGGTTCTATGTAGCTAGAGAGGGATAATTATGTTCTGATCTTTGTAAAATTGTTGAGGAGATGAGCTTATACACTGTTTGATTTTGGATGCTAAGATCCTTTATATTAGATGAAAACAAATGAGGAGATTGACTGTTGGAAAGTGATGTTTGGTCTTTTAGGGTTGGCATAGTGGCAGCTACTAGATAACATGAAAATGATTGAGAGATGTGTTGGAATACTTGGACTCATTTTTCCACATTGGATTTCTATCCAGCCCGACTCTTGTGTTTATGAATTTATCTGTTCATGCAAATTCAAAGAGTTGGAAAGTTTCAATAGGTAAGGTTGTGAAAAATGCACTCCTGACTTGTATTAATGTTTTTAAGGTAGTTTATTTCTTTCATATGACAAGTTTTTTGTCTTGACTATTGTACCGGTGCACCTACTCCTTCAAAGTGTGTATCGTCTGCTAGTTCACTGGTAATTTTGCTACTGTCAAAAACATGTCAAAGTTGCATTAGATGAGTTCGATCATCTCTAATTCATTGCATTGCGCGTGTGAATGACTAATTGGACAGGTGGGGAGGATGGAAGCACTTTTAGGTATTTCTACTCCCCGCCACTATATTTGGAATATAATCTGATGAATCAGATTCTTCTTTTGGAATGAGGAGATCCTTGGAGAAAAATATATATGCAAGGAATTCTAGACCTGCGGATCACCAAGGAACTTGGTGGTAATCTGAATGTTATTCAGATGGTTATGACTTAAGGATCTTGTCTTACATCTCCCTGGGTAATTTGCCTTATACCTGATTTGCTGTATTTCATCTGTGCGTTTGCAGGTTCCTGTTGCTTTCTTACGAAGGACTGATGGCCCCACTCACCTTAATGAAATGTGGGGAAATGAGTCTCACGGAATGGTTGATTCTACCACTGAACAAGGAATCCCTATCATTATTTCCTGGAATTATGGTGGTTCTGATGTGTATGTGGAGGGATCTTGGGACAACTGGGCATTAAGGCAACTTTCAACTAATTAATTCCTTGTGAATATAGTGGAGACTTGTGACTATCAATCAACATGTAATGATTGGGGATACTGTCTGTGGTTGCAGGAAGCAATTACAAAGATCTGGTACAGATCATTCTATTCTTTTAGTCCTCCCAGAAGGTGTATACCATTACAAGTTCATTGTGGAAGATATATTCCAGATCTTCCTTATGTGGCCGATGAAGTGGGTCGTTTCTGTAATCTTCTTGACGTTAATGTAAGCATCGTTCATTGGCACTGGCCGGCATTTGAGTCCCCTTAACTATGAGCTTGTATTCTTTCAGTATGGTTCTTGAGTGTGCTTGTTCTTCCTTCTGAGATATCATCAGATAGATGTGAAAGATAGTGAAGACAAACCATATTCAACATATGCAATAACACGGGGAAACCCATCTAGATTTTCACCTTCACTTGCAGAGGGGTTGCATAGTCTCTAATGCATTTTGGGAGTTTGAATAGTGCAGAACGAAACTGTTAGTTAAACATTCTTACTTCATTTGACAGCTTTGGCCCTTTCTGTTCCTATTGTAGTGGGCTTAGAGGTTCTACAGTTGTGTAGGTGGTACTTCTCCAGAATTCAACTGTCTTAAAGTTCTTGCTTGATTAGCTGCATCTTTATTCTTTACATGCTACTATTGCTTAAGAATTTGTAATCACTTTTATGACAAAAGAGCTGGCAACATGGATGCATGTGCAACCAATTCTTTCATAGATAAGTGCTGGAAATATTCAACGTCTACTGTTATGGCCATAAACATCCTAGTTTCTGAAGGAGTTTTGATTTTTCATGTAGGACTACGTACCAGAAAATCTGGATAGCGTAAAACAGTTTGAGGCTCCGCCATCTCCAGACAACTCCTACAGTCAAACTCTTCCAGTTGAGGAAGATTTTGCCAAGGAGCCTGTACTAGTTCCACCACAACTGCATCTAACCTTGCTTGATATGGATAATACAGATGAAGCTTCTTCTTCGAAACAGCAGCATGTTGTACTTAACCACCTTTTTATTGAGAAAGGATGCGCATCTCAGTCCCTAATTGCTTTGGGAATGACTCATAGGTTCCAATCCAAATATGTGACGGTTGTTCTTTATAAACCACGCAAAAGGTAGCACCCTCCCACTTTTTCTGTTTGTCTTTGTTAAGCAAACTCTGTCTATTTCACATAACTGCACTAATGTATTCTAATAGTTTTGTCTCTAGTTGACATGCGTTCACTTTTTAAAGTTTTCTTCTGTTCAAACTCTTTTCTATAAAAATGTACTTGCAGTGGGAAGAAAGATACTAATTTTCCAGTTAGCGTATGATCAGACCCTGAACTCTTGTCTTTCGTCGATACTAATGTTCCAGTTAGTGTATGATCAGACCCTGAACTCGTCTTTCGTCGTACTTTCCAGTGAGTTGATAGGAAACAGATGCATAAATTTTGAAAAGGATTCACTGTTACCCCAAGCAATCTACAAACTTCCTGGCTAAAACAGTGGGGCTGTAAACCCCACCAATTTGAGCCACAAAGAAGTGTCTTTCCAAGGTTAACGGATTATGTCATTGGTAGTTTGGTACTCTGAGATCATGACATAGAAGGAACTTTTTAGTTCGAAGAGTTCCCTGAGATGCTGCATTGATTTCGTAATTTTGTGTCGATTCCTGCATTGGGAGGTCTTGCAACTCTTGTCATTGAAGCTTTACAAAAGGAACTGTTTAATAAATATCCTTAAACCGATGACCCAGGTTTTTTTTTTCTTCTGCTTACGAGGTATTTTAGAAGGGTCTCAATTATAAGAAAGTACCTTTAAGTCATTCTCTTATAGACTGATCTTCACTCGAGTTAAGTAGGTTTTTTGCGGGAGGTAAAATTTTAACCATAAATTTTAAATAACTGCATACATAAGAACAATTCGAACCCGTTTTATTAAAGATGAAAGCCTTTTAAATGAAGCATAGGTGAAGAGTTGTACTGTTGCCCAATGCCCACTATCCAGACATTCGTTTCCAGGGATCTTTGATATTTAGTTATGGAGATTTGGTTCTATGAATCTATTCTCAGTATATCAGGTAAGATTTGTTACAGGCGACGACAAAGTATGCTCTGTGTGATGCCTTGGAAAAGAAAATGCAGTTCACCTGGTCCATTAGCATCCATCGTTTTAATAAAGAGTCTCGTTTATTGAATAGATAGATATTCATTAAATATGATAGACATGAAATATCAGGAATCTCTTCTTAGTATATTCATATTATTGATCTTTTTTCTATGTTTAGAAGAAAGAATAATTACTAAGAACATTATTCATTGCATAAAGATAACAAAATACACATTATCTGGTTAACAAAATTAATACACATTATCTCGTTTTCTTTTTCCCTTTCTTTTGAAGGAAAAAAAGAACATATTGCAGTTTGCAAAATATGGACTCAACAGCCCCAAAAGAATGCGGCTGGTTAAGTGCAAAACATGAACTCCTGCAGCCAATAACATACCATCTGGGTTTGAAGTTGATGTGTTGTAAACAATGTGATCAGGGGATGTTTTCAATTTACGAGTGCAAATCTGACTACGAATAATCAAGGGATGAGAGGATGATGAGGGTGGCGGAGTGCTGAGTGGTGAAGTCAAGAGCCCAGTTGGTCATTGGGAAGGAAAGTGAGTCCAAGGTCTTGAGTTCGAGTCTCGGCAGCGACAATGTGAGAGCTCATTCAATGTGATGACTCCTTGTGCGCACCGAACACTAGGCCGCCTTTTCGAGAAACTGGTTGGGATCAAACCGTGATTTACCTCCCTCACACAATGTCAAGCCGAAATATGGGGGCGCCTAGGGTGGGCATTCCACCTTTTGAATCCAAAGAAGTGGTGAACGAAGGAGTGGGTGGGTCAGGAGTAGTAGAAACAGTTGATATAGTATGAGAAGTAGCAGGTGGTAGGAAAAAAATGTACCAAAGGTAGAGAAGTGGTAGGAGAAGAAGGAGAGAGGTGTAGTAAATCAAGGAATTGAATTTCAAGATATTTAATATGTCTGGGAGATGTAGATTTTGTTTGTGGAAGGATCAAAATAGCAATATCCTTTGTAACTGGGAGCATAGTCAAGGAAGGCACATTGAACATATTTTAGTAGGAGTTTATGAGTTCAACGTTGATCAAGAAAGGAAAAGCTAAGTACAACCAAAAATCCAAGGATGATAAAGGTTAGGAGGTGAATGGAACAAAAGTTCATGTGGAGATTTGAAATTGAGAACAGATTATGGTAAAAGGTTGATGAGGTAAACAACAGTTGAAAGGACATCAAACCATAAAAACGTCTGGGAAGAGAGGAGGGAGTGAGAGGGGCAATAGTGGTTTCCGTAATGTGGCAGATTTTGTGTTCAACGATACTATTTTATTTGGGGTACCCGAGAAATGTAAGATAATTTCATGAGTAGTAAGGCAAAGTTGAGGAACCTTTAGAGGATATGGGAGGAGTATTACCATTTCCAATCACTTGATGAGGATTACAATATGGTTGAACGGAGTCAAGAATGGTGATATTTGGTGTCATGTGGGATGAGGCTACAACATTCGGAAGACATTTCATGATTTCACTCTCGAAGTAGGTGTTGTCTGTGGGTGGTTACCATAGACGAAGGTATTATTGGATATTTTAAGATTTAAAAAAATTAAATATTTTTATTTTTAATTAATATATATATGTAAAGATGGAATTATTTGAATTTCAGTGATATATTGAGCTCTTCAAAATTTAAAAAATTAAATATTTAAGCCCTCCTATCTTAAATTTCTGACTTCGTCACTAGTAATTACCCAATAATTTTCCTATTATGAGGGGTCGTAGTTGTTGAATTTATTTGTGAAACCTCATGTCTGTTCACTGGCAAAAATCTCCTTCTATTGTTTTGATGGGAAGACAATAAGGAGTATAAAAATGTGGTACACGATATTGGGTTCTTAAGTTTGGCATTATTTTGGCACACACCATCTGATTGTATTTGCTAAGAGCTTAAAAGAGTCCTCAAACTCATTCGAATCTCAACATTAATAGCAGCTGGTATGAGATTAAAATTTTGCATTTTCATTTTTATTGTAATAGACATGTATATGGTTTATTCTTATATCTAATAGTTGGTATTAGAGCTAATTTATCTATTGCCTTAATATAGTTGAAATTTTGTAATTATATGTATGGATGAATGACTTTTCTGTTGTAAATATTGATGTTGTTAGAGTCAATATATTGTGAAATGACTCTTGCGTATATGAGAAAACCCAATTATGTTTAAAATAACTTTTAAATCATCAAAAACAGAGTTTTAAAAGCCAAGTTATTGAAGAATTTATAAAATGGGTCAGATCCAGACGAGTTGACCTCCCCCTATGAACTCCTACATCACTCTCCTCCCACCTACAATAATCTTCATGCTTTCGGCTGTTTATGTTTCCCTTGGTTACGTCCTTATACGGATAACAAATTACAACCTCGGTCCATTCCTTGTGTCTTTGTTGGCTATTCTCTTCATCAATTTGCCTACCTCTGTCTTGATCCAACCTCCAACAAAATTTATACTTCTCGTCATGTCAAGTTCATTGACCATCAATTCCCCTTTGCAACTTTGTTGTCTCCATCCCCCTCCTTTGT
>JAOTIZ010023614.1:0-10172 GCA_027123425.1 Erythroxylum panamense | reverse complement strand
TAAAATGGTAAAAGATTAGAAAATGATTTTTGCTTATTATTCGATTTATAAATATGTTATCCACGAGCTGTCAAGCTCACCCCCCCTTTCATCCCCATCTTCAGGTATCGAGCAGGAGATCGGATGAAAGAGAGTCAAGACTTTTTGTTCGATTATGCATGTCTTGTAGTTTATGAAATTTTGGATTTTTGTATAAGTTTTGCATATGGCTTGAATTGCCATTAATGTATTACAAGCAATTATTTCAGGATGTATGTGAATTATGAAATTGTGTATATAATTGGGTATGATGTATTTGAATTCTGGGATTGTGTATTGAATTAAATTATGAATATGACTTGTGATGGTATGTGATTATGATTGGTTTGGGATTGGATTGAATTGTGAATTTTGGATATGGAATTGAGATACGATTGTGACTTATTGAAGTGCTAGGTATAGATTTGTGTTTGTTTATGCTGAGATTCCGGACAGGAGGTCCGATGAATGGTGTGGATTGGGTTTGGTATATATAGAAGTGAGTTTTAAAACCCTTTGCAGGTTTGGGTTTGTTAAAATGCAGCCGTTATGCTGCCCAATTTTCGATAAAATTGGTTTTATGGCAAAGATAGAATAAGAATTAGATTTTTGTTAAAGATGATATTGAGATATTGTATGATTAAGAAGAATTGAGTTTGATTGAGAATAAGTTTCCAAATGGTTTTGATTTGTATTAAATTGAATAAAGATGAAAGGAATGAAAAAGAAAAAAAATTTATACCGATTCGGATTGGTTTAGTCTTAGAGTTTCCAACGCGATAATTTTTCTAAAGTACACACTTCGGATGTCGGAATGTGATTTTCAGGTATTCGCTTTCGTATTTGTTTCGCTTTGATGCTGTTCTGATTTCTATTCGCCACTTTGTTTTCATTTTTCGTTTTCCTTTTTTTTCGGTTGGGCTCCGGTTTTGAGAATCATGACCCAACATGTTAAATGTCGCAGGCTTCTGCATCGGCCCCAGTTAAAAGAGGGAAACCATTTGCCAAGTTTAGGAAGTATGGAGCAGTGGACTTTTATGGGACCACTGATCTTGAAGAAGCTGAGACCTGGTTGAGGAAGACAGAGAGGGTATTAGAGCAGATGGACTGTGAAGATGATGAGAAGGTTATTTATGTTGCAAGTTTGCTTTAGGGGGATGCTTTGCATTGGTGGGAGTGTGTACCAGGGAGCCAGTTGAAACCGACAGGGTTGCCATGGCAGTATTTCCTCGCTGCTTATAAGAAGAAATATCTGTCTGAGGTGTACATTCAGCAGAAGTAGAGGGAATTTCTGAGTCTCGCCCAGAGGGAGTTGACAGTTAGCGAGTATGAGCGCCGGTTCACATAGTTGTCAAGATATGCTACTGAGATGATGCTGAGTGAGGCTGCTAAGTGCTGCCAGTTTGAGTCAGGACTGCACCTAGCCATCAGAGAAAAAGTGGTAGTGCAGAACTTCTGTGACTTTCAACAGCTAGTTGAAGCAGCGTTGAGGGTTGAAAACATCAAGAACATCAAGAGTGCTATCAGCAAGAAAAGAAAGGGAAGAGAGCAGTCCAAGAGGGGAGGCGGTACTTCTATGCCTGAGAGGAGTGCCAGAACTTTTCTTGTGCAGTCTGAGGAGAGGAGCAGTGGTGCGAGCAGACCTCGACCTATGAGGACTTCTACTGTTTGTCATCAAGCTTCAACGATGGGAGGCAGTAGAAAAGGAGATGGGGATAGGCCACCTACTCCCAAATGTGAGTACTATAGGAGATTCCATAAAGGGGATTGCTACCGATTAACAGGAGCGTGTTTTAATTGTGGAGAGAAAGGACACATGGTCAGAGAGTGTCCGAAGCCGGTAAGAAGAGAGAAATCACGGATGCAAGCTTCGAAGGGGACAGAGACAGTGGGATAGAAGACCACAACTGAAGTGGGTAGCTCTGAGGCAGTTAAGAGAGTAAATCCTCTAGGAAGATCCAGGGGGCAAGCACCAGCTAGAGTATTTGTAATGACACGTGAGGATGCAGAGGCCGCTCCAAAAGTGGTGACGGGTATGGTTAAACTATTTGATGATGATGCTATTGTTTTGATTGATCCGGGTTCTACCCATTCATTTGTGTCATCGGTAGAACTATGCATAGGAGAAATTTAAGCCCTTTGGGTACTCCTATGATGGTGACTACCCCAATCGGTCAATATATTATTATTAGTCAGGTTTATAGAGATTGTGAGATATGTATTAGCGGAGGACAATTGTGAAGAAAAAAGATGGGTCATTGCGAATGTGTGTAGATTATAGGAAGCTTAATCATGCCACCGTTAAGAATAGATATCCGCTCCCGCGCATAAATGATTTGTTTGATCAATTGCAAGGGGCAAGAGTCTTTTTCAAGATAGATTTGAGATCGGGTTACCACTAGTTGAGGATAAGGGAGACTGATGTGTCAAAGACTGCTTTTAGAACACGGTATGACCACTTTGAGTTCTTGGTTATGCCTTTTGGGTTAACGAATGTACCTGCAGTTTTTATGGATCTGATGAATAGAGTCTTCAAGTTCTTCTTGGACCAATTTTTCATAGTCTTTATTGATGACATATTGGTTTATTCCAAGAGTGATAAGGAGCATGAACAATACTTGAGGCTTGCTTTGGGGACATTGAGGAAGGAAGAATTTTATGCCAAATTCAAAAAATGTGAATTTTGGCTAAGAGAAGTGGCGTTTCTTGGACATGTAATTTCAGAAAAAGGAGTGCATGTAGATCTAAGGAAGATAGAAGCAGTTGTGAAATGGGAAGTACCGAAGAATGTACCTGAAGTGAGAAGTTTCTTGGGTTTAACCGGGTATTATAGGAGGTTTGTGGAGGGCTTTTCTATGATAGCTGCTCCACTCTCTAAATTGAGAAGGAAGAACCAGAAATTTGTGTGGATTGAGGAGTGCCAGAACAGTTTTAAGGAATTGAAGAATAGGCTCACAACTGCACCGATTTTGACATTGCCTTCGGGTGATGATGGATATATTGTGTACAGTGATGCCTCAAGGAAGGATTTAGGGTGTGTGTTGACGCAAGGAGAGAAAGTGATTGCCTATACTTCTAGGCAATTAAAACCTTATGAAATGAATTATCCGACACATGACTTGGAATTGACTGCTATAATTTTTTCATTGAAGATTTGGAGACATTACTTGTATGGAGTTACTACTAAGGTGTTTACAAACCACAAGAGTCTTAAGTACCTGTTGAACCAGAAAGAGTTGAATTTAAGACAGAGACGATGGTTAGAATTGTTAAAGGATTATGACTTGATGATAGACTACCATCCGAGGAAAGCTAATGTGGTAGCAGATGCACTGAGTCGGAAGTCCACGATAGCACATGTGGAAACGGTGTACCTTCCTTTGCTGAAGGAATTTGCCAGGCTTAATGTGACATTGAGACAAGTTGAGCCTGATTGTGTGTTGGCAAATTTTAGAGTGAGGCCGGTATTAAATGACAAGATTAAGGAATTGCAGGAACAAGATGAATATTTGAGCAAGCTTAGAGGAGAACTTAAAAGTGGTAAACATTCCGAGATTGAGATATGAGAAGATGGATTGATGGTTATGGGCAACCGATTTTGTGTTCCAGACATGTTAGAGCTGAAGGATGAGATTCTTGATGAGACGCACAATGCTCCTTATGCAATGCACCCAGGGAGTTCGAGGATGTACCAGGATTTGAAAGACCATTTTAGGTGGAAGGGAATGAAGAAGGATGTTGCAGAGTATGCTAAAAGATGCTTAGTATGCCAGCAAGTTAAGGCTGAACACCAAGCACCTTCAGGCAAGCTTAATCCTTTGCCGATTCCGGAATAGAAATGGGAAAAGATTACAATGGATTGCTTGATGGGATTACCGAGGACTAGCAGAAAGCATGATGCAGTATGGGTGATCGTTGATAGATTGACTATGTCAGCATATTTCTTGCCAATTCGACAGACAGGTTCTTTTAAATGCCTTGGTTAAGAAATATGTGGATGAGATAATTAGACTTCATGGGATTCCAAGTTCAATAGTCTCGGATAGGGATCCTAGGTTCATCTCTAGGTTTTGGGAAAGCTTGCAAGAGGCTTTGGGGACCAAATTGCATTTTAGTACAACTTTCCATCCACAGACTGATGGACAATCGGAGAGGACGATACGGACTTTGGAGGCAATGTTGAGAGCTTGTGCTATAGATTTTAAGGGTTCGTGGGATGATCACCTACCATTTAATTGAGTTTGCTTACAATAATTCCTATCACTCGGGAATACAGATGGCACCTTATGAAGCTTTGTATGGTAGGAGATGCAAAACTCCTATCTGTTGGGATGAGGAAGGTGAAAGGAAGCTTGTAGGACCTGAGTTGGTACAGGTTACAGTGGATAAGATTAAACGGGTGAAACAGAGGCTTAAAGCAGCTCAAGATAGGATGAAGAGCTACACAGATGCCCACAGAAGAGAGATGGAATTTGAAGTGGGAGACAAGGTGTTTCTTAGAACTTCTCCATGGAAAGGTGTTTTGAGATTTGGTAAGAAGGGCAAGCTTAGCCCGAGGTACATAGACTCATATGAGATCATTGATAGGATTGGGCCTTTAGCTTATAAGTTAGCTTTGCCACCGAAGTTATCTAAGATTCACAATGTATTCCATGTATCGATGCTGAGGAAGTACCGATCGGATCCTTCACATATAGGCCAACCTTCAGAGGTTCAATTAAGGGAGGATTTGACTTATGAGGAGCAACCAGTGGAGATTCTTGGTGAAGATTCTTGCAAGACAGAGAAAACACCACAAGCTACTAGATCTTTGGTCTCAAATTTGCAAGAACAACCGGCAAAATCGATTAAAAAACAGAAATTAAGAGGAATTTGGTGTTTGAAAGGAAGAAATCTCAACCACAACCTCCTTCTAGACTGGTAGAAGAAAGTAAGAAGATGAAGACCAGTCAGAAAAAGATTACTTTAACTGGTGTTCAATAAAAGGCAAAGTCTGTTGAACACATATCAGTATCTCATAGTCCTTCTCAATCTATCAGAAAAGAAGATTTGAGAATGAAGGTGATTGAAGAAATGGTACCTGTTAAAAGCAGAAGCTCGATTATTATAAGAGAACCTATGAAAAGGTTAGTCAAGATACAAGTTGAACCATACTGATCAATAATCGATCAATACATCTTCTAAATCATGAAGAAAGAAGACTATATGGTATTCTGAGAGATGAAAAGTCAGAACCATATCCAATGAAGATGTCTAAAGATCGATATACTATTTACCCAATCACAACTTAATATTGTACCAGATATACAACCGAGAGCTTCAAACATTGTACGTAATGAAGACAAAGGGAAACAGAAGATGTACTTTGAAGGAAAAACAGATGATCTTACAGAAGAACAGATATAGGCAACGGTTAGGAATATATATGAGGTATGCAACGCAGCTCAATCAAGTGGAATCTATGTTTCACATCATATTTCAAAAGCATCAGGAATTCATTGAGGACGCTTCACTACAGATGCAACTTTTCAGTTAGTTGGAAGAGTGACAAAAGGACAGTACAGAACTAATAGGGTTGAAGGTATTAGCTTCAACTTAGAGACTCTTGTGCATCTAATCATGCACTTTAGACCTTTGAGTTTTATATCTTCAATTAAAGATGTCCTACACCTTCTTGGAAAACCAATTCCAAAACTACCTAGACCTGATGACCTTGATCTCCCTGAAGGAAAACAATCTTTCAAACCTCCTGTTATTAAAATTATTGAATTAGATGTTTTACCTTCAGAAATATTTGTTGCTACAAACTTCCATCCACCAAGAACACCTCGACAAGAGTCTACTATTATTCTGATGAAGTTAGTCACACACAACAATGGAGTCAGGAAGTCCTAGTTAAGGAGATTAAAGAAATTCATACTAAGGTTGATGATCTGAGTGACTTAGTGGGTGATCTACATGAGGAAGTAGCTTATCTTTAAGTTTCTATTGAAGAAGACCTCAAGTTGATCTGAACTGATATGAAAAAAATGTTTTCTGAAATCATGAAGCATCTCCGGTAAAGTTTTTGATTGATAACAAATAAGAGGAGAAGAGTAGAAGCAGAAGAAAGATAGCAAATGGGGGAGACCAATAAGAAGAAAAGAAGATAGGACTACAAGCTTAATTTCATATGTGTATTGTATATATGCATGTGTATATCTTTTGTTGTCTTTTTATTCATTATATGAATAATATTTGTTTATTCATTTTTATCTTTCTAAAATTATGATTATTTGTTATCATCAAAAAGGGAGAGATTGTTAAGTCAAAAAGACTTCACGTTTATTAATTTTGGTGATAATCAAATAATAATAATTTTAGAAATAAATGAACTATTTTGATAAGTGTGTTAAGTGTGCAAAAAAACACAGAAGAAGCGCAAAACACAGAAGAAGCGGAAAACACAGAGGAAGTGCAAAACACAGAAGAAGCGTAAAACACATAAGAAGTAGTAAAAACACAGAAGAAGAGAAAACACATAAGAAGTGAAAAATACAGAAGAAGTTGAAAACACAGACGATACAAAAATAAAGACACTCTAGTACGTCGATAGTTAGTTAGTTAGAGTTAGTTACAAAACTCAACTGACTAACGGTTTCTACAAGAAGCAAGAAGCAGTTATCAAGAAGCAAGAAGCAGTTATCAAGAATCAAATAAGCAGTTGGAGACTTAGGCTATAAATACTAGTCGTAGTCGAAGACTAAACAATCTTTTAGCTTTCAAGTTATTACTTACAAAACTTCTGTATTCAAAGTGCGATACAAGAGAGCAAACTCAACTATAACAAAGAGCTCACAATATCTTTCTAGTGAGAGAAAGAAAAGGCTAAGAGCCTGGAGAGTCTAAGATAGCAGAAAGAATACTTTGTGTAAGAGACCTGATGTGGCTCTGGAAGGGAAGAAAGAATACTTATAAATTTGACGAAATATAGTGAAATCTCAGAAGAACTTTGAGGACTGGACGTAGCCCAAAGTTTGGGGTAAACCAGTATAAAAATCATAACGTCTATCTTCTAACCTTTAACTTTTAATTTCTCTTGTTCTTAAACAAGTATATAGAAGTTATTTGTGATTTGTATACATAGTTATTTTTGTATAACAGTGTTGGTATTCTTTTAATCGTTGAAAAAGTTCTTAACAAAAAATATCAAAGTTTTTGTATTCACGAAAAGATTACACAATTCAACCCCCCTTCTTGTGTATTTCGTATATTGTATGTGAATTCTATATTAACGTGTGATTTACTTCACTTACTACACGAAAGGATGAACCTCTTGACAGTTCAATAAGATGTAACCATGGGTAGCCTTAATTTCTTCCTATGTTAACATTCATCTTGTTGAACATCCATATGTTCATTTAGGATATGTGAAAATGGATAAATTACCATCAGCATCACTCGTTCCTCTCGTATCATCATTACGACGAACTTTTCTTTCTCTTGTGTGAATATGCGGCTCAAAATAATGTGAACAAAGTGTACTAGCTTCCATCACTAAATAAGTATTACATATCAAACCTTCAACTCTAGCTCGTTTTTGACATTTTTCTTTAAGTGATGCAAATACCTATATTAGCGAATATGGTTATTACAATTTAGTTGTTAAAACATGTTATTACTTCAATTAAAATATTTTTTGTTGAATTACCTCTAAAACAGATACATTCATAAATATTGAACTGGACCGACTAGTTTTGCCTCATGTACTAAATGCACAGGTAGATGCTCCATACAGTTAAAGAATCTTAGTGGAAAAATCCCTTCTAACTTGCAAAAAATTACTGGAATTTCCTTTTCTAGTTTTTCTATTTCAACCAACTTGATTTCAAATGATGTTAAACTTTTGAAAAACAAACTTAATTCTGTTATTACTTCCTAAACCTTATTCGGTAGTAACTCCCAAAAAGTAATTGGAATTAGCCTTTGCATAAACACATGAAAATCATGACTTTTCATCTTAAATAATTTGTAATTCCTCAAGTCCACACACTTTGCCAAGTTTAAAACATAACCATTGGAAAACTTTGGACTTTTCAACCATTCACACAGTATTTCCTTTTATTTTTTGTCCAAAGTGTAACACGCTTTCAGATATTTACCGATACGAAGATCTTTATGTAACTCATTCCTTCTATAAAAACATTGTAAATCAGCTCATGATTTTGCATTTCTCCCTTCAATATTCATTATGGTATTGAACAAATTGTCAAAAATATTTTTTCCAATATGCATCACATCTAGATTATGACGTATTAAATTAGTTTTTTGATATGGAAAATCCCAAAAGATGCTTCATTTTCTCCATCCAAAGTTTTTACTAATGCTTGTATTAACTTCATCAGTTTCAAATTCTCTAACTTTCAGCAAGCCTAATTCCTCAATCTCCTACAAAATCTCTTCACCAACTTTTTACCATCCTATTCTTAATGAACTTTTGTTTATTGTGTATAAATGGATGATCTAGAGGAAGAAATTTCCTATGGTTGTCAAACTAACATGTTTTACCCCCATTTGGAAGATAAAACGCATTAGAATCATTTCCACAATAAGGATAAGCCAATTTTCCTTCTGTGCTCCATCCAGACAACATGGTATATGCTAGAAAATCACTAATGGTCTACATCAAAGCTGCTCTTAACACAAAATTTTGTTTCAGAGACACATTATATGTCTTAACACTATATTCCTAAAGATGCTGCAATTTAGATATTAATGGTTGTAAGAATACCTCAATTTTATGTTTTGGATTTGTAGGCCCTGGCTCAATCACGGTCAAGAACATATATGCCTCTTCCATACATATCCATTGAGGAAAATTATAAGGAGTAATTATGATTAGCCATGATGAATATTGCTGGTCAGATTGACCAAAAGGTTGGAATCCATCTGTCGACAATCCCAACCTAACATTTCGACTTTCAACTGCAAACTCATAATGGGTGTCATTGAAATGTTTCCATGCTAGCGTATCTGAAGGATGACTCATTATTCCATCTTCCTGTTCCTGTTCATTATGCCATCTCATGTGCGATATAGTAGCATCAAAAGCATATAGTCTTTAAAGTCTTGGAGTTAGGGGAAAATAATACATCCGCTTCCAGGATACTAATTTCTATTTCAAAGAACACTTTCTAGGCTTAAACTTAGATTGACCACAAAATTTGCACTCTTGTGATTCCATATCATCTCCCCAATACATCATACATCTCAATTTGCAATAATCAATCTTTTTAACCTAATAAGTTTCTTCATATTGTAAAAACTATCAACCATTGCATGATCAGGGGGTAATGATTCATTATACCATTCAAGAATTTATCAAAACTACAATAAAAAATATGTCTTTCAGACTTTATGTTCAATATTCGAGTAATTAAAGACAATTGAGTCATTGTCTCATAATTTGACCATAATTCTTGGTCAGTTGAGTGTAGTAACTCAAAAACTGTTTTGTAGGTGGGTTTGGTTCTTCTTCAAGATCTTTTATATTTTCTTGAAAGGTATAATCAGCTGCATCATAAATCATTTGCATGTAAGGATTTTGCATTGCATCCACATTATTTGTTCTAAATCTAATCTGTAATGCCAGACTTTCAGAGCCTTTTTGTGTTGTACTGTATTTAAAGATACTACTGGATATTGATATATACATATGGTTGTATATGAGTTAAAATATGTATTTAAGCCGTTTGGGTGTATATGTAAATGATTTATAATGTTATATGCCCTTACATGAACTTGGAATTCATTGATAATGCGGAATCTTGGAGATTTCCAACATATGAGCTTTTAAGTGGATAAAACTGAGTCCATTGGATGGATATGACCATAGTGGTTGAATTAAATGTGTTTTAATGCCTTAGGGGTGATTAGACATGACTTATATACTTATTGGACACTTAGAAAGTTTAATTGGAAAAGTTGAAGTACATAAGGGTTTATTTGCAAATTGTCAAAAGTTAAAGGACTTCATAGTAATTTTTCAATTCTTGGAGGACCAATTCATAATTTTATAAAGTTAAGGGGCTTGCTTATAATTTTCAAAAGTTCGGGGACCAAAATGAAAATAAAAGTTTTGGTGATTCCCAAATTTTGGGCTTAATTGCAAATTT
>JAOTIZ010023362.1:0-10182 GCA_027123425.1 Erythroxylum panamense | reverse complement strand
CTTCAAGCTTTCCATAGGGATTAATCAGTATTAGTAAACAGTGAAATTGTGCACATGCAAATTTCGGTACATGACATTCCCGGTAGATGTGCCTACTGCAATTTTATTGTGATTAACGTGGTTATTGGATTTGAAAAATTATTCCGAGTGCGCTATTGAGTGTTTTATATTTTAAGGAATTTTCAGGAATTTTTCTGGAATTTTTCGGGGTATTTGCCCGGACCGAAAAAATTTCAACTGACTGACTGAGTGATTTTCTCTGTACTAAAAAGGGTTGCCTAATGGCATGAGATTATTGGATAAATGATGTTAGGGGATTGAACTTTAGAACAACATTTTATCCTCAGACAAATGGACAGAGTGAGAGCACTATTAGGATTGTTGTGGATATGCTTAAAGCTTGTGTATTGGAGTTCCAAGGAGCATGGGATCAATAAGTAGCCTTTATTGAATTTGCTTACAATAATCATTATCACAGTAGTATTGGTATGACTCTATATGAAGAGGGTCTAAGGATTGTTGAAGGCCCACAGTTGATTCAAGACACTGTTGATAAGGTGAAGTTAGTCTGTAGTAGAATTAAGGTGGCTCAAGATAGGTAGACAATTTATACAGATCAACACTGAAGAGATATGGAGTACCAAGTGGGAGATAAGGTTTCTGCGAGTGTCACTGTGGTGAGGACTACTGAGATTCGGTAAAAAAGAAAAATTGAGTCTTAGATACATTTTATAAGATTACTGAGAGAGTAGGCCATTGACCTATAAGTTAGCATTATCATTAGAGATGTCTCATATTCACAATGTGTTCCATGCTAGTATGCTCAGGAGATATCAATCAGATCCGACGCATGTGCTACCGGGACAAGAAGTGGAAATTGCAACTAATTTAAGCTACGTGGACGAACCGAACAAAATAGTTGGCTATTAAACTAAACAATTAAGAAATCGAGTAATCTCATTAGTGAAGGTTCTTTGGAGGAATCATTCGAGAGAAGAAGCCACATAGAAAACTGAAGAAAACATAAGGAGACAGTACCCCCTTCTATTTGATCAATCAAGTAAGAATTTCGAGGATGAAATTTCTTAAGGGGGAGAATTGTAATAGCCCATTTCTACATGTAAGGATTTAACTATTAGATGAAGTCATATCATATGGGAATATATGAAGTGCATTTCATTTGCATGCATCATATTCGTATGCACACATGTATCATGATTTAAAGACATTGTAAAGATTGTATATGCACTCAATTGACATACTCTGGGGTATGAAAGGTTTTAACTAATTATGATGTACTTGTGTGTTAATTATGACTTTAATTTTGTTTTATTGAATTATAATTAGTAATTTGGAAATTTGATGTTGCAATTGAGTGATTGATGGAATGATGTGTGCATCTAGCCTAGGAAAAATGTCAAAGGGCAAGATAAATTGATACTTAGGAATTTAGGTTGATTATGTAACATCCTGTTATCCCATGTTAAGGGTTAGAACCCTATAATAGTGTGCATGACATGCTTATGCATCAATTAGCATACATACACGTGAATTTGATAATTGCACATATTATATTGACTATATATGCACTTATTTGACAATTATCGGGTATAGTTGGTCTTAATTGATTTATAAATGTGATTATGATGTGAATAGTGAATATTTTGTCTTGAAAATTGACTTGGAGAGTATAATTATTGATTTAGAATTTTTGGTGAAATTTGAAATTTTTTTGAAATTATAAGTATTTTTGGACTAGAAAAAATGTCAAATGGTAAGCCAATTGATAAATGGTAGTATAAATATGAGTCAAATGGTAGTAGAAATTTTTATAAATGACATTGGGGTTTAATGACATACATCATAAAAAATCGGGAGACAATTGGAGTAGAAATTAGAGACAAATGGACTAGTTAAATAAAAGACCAAGGAGAGATCATAAGAAAGTGACATGTGGCACTTGCCACAATACATGCCATAACCCACAAAACTCTCCCAAGTGAAAGACTATCTTCTCTTTAATTGGTCTTTCACTTTATTAATTACTTCAGCTCTTGTTAATATCTCTTCCCATCTTCTTCAATCTTTTTCTCCTACGATCCTCTCTTTTTGCCCTATCAACATAAGCCTTGCTCTCACCCTTCTTTGCTACTTTCATTTAGATTGTCTTCTTCATTTGTCAAAAACAAAATCTTAATTTACCCACCTTCATGTTGATGATTGTGTGAGCCATGAAAAGCTAGGGTTCATATGATTCTGAAGAGTTTGGAGTTTTATAAAAAAAAGTATCATATTATTCTTCATGATTTGTTTGATAAAACATGTATGAAGATAGTTAGAGGTTAAATGATCATCAAATGGTGTTTTTATATATGTTGGAACGTGGGTAAAGAAATGAACACATTGGTGTCTTGTTTTTGTGTTTATGATGATTAATATTTCATGATTTGTTGTAGAGATGAGTATGAAATAGAAAGATCATTGATAATGGTGTAGGAAAAAGGTGCAGAAATTTAGTGATGAATATATACGTATGTAAATGTTCTATTTTTGGTGTTATGATTGAATATAGAATATGATTTGTTTGTGATTGAAATTAAGCTGAAATAGAAGTAGGAATGGAGTGGAGATAGTGAGGACATAAGACTAAGCAAAAGAGAAGAACTAGGATGAAAATGATGATGAAGTGTATTGAAATAGGCAAGATAGAGTGTTTTCACAGAACATGTATCTGTATTTTAGCCATATCTTGATCTGTACATATCTAAATGGGATGATTTTAAGTTTTGATTAAACTAAGATAAATATTTATATTTTTCATTAAGGAATCAAATTTAAATTATGTCTTTAAGAGTTTCAAAATTTGGATTGAAGTTGAGCATTGTGTTATGGTAGTTTGGGAAAAGTTTGTAGTATTTTGAGTATAATTTGCAAAATACTGAATCAAACTACATAAAATTTGTTTCATTAGAAACTTAAGACATAAGGGAATAATTTTTTAGAAGAATGTAGTGCCTAATATCACATTTTCTTTGTCCAAACGGCCATGCAAAATTGATCTAAAAATATGTTTTAGAAAGAAGCTGAATTGAAGCTTGAATAACTGATCATTAGGTAGTGCACGATCGTGCACACAGAAAGGAATCACCAGGGTAGTGCATGATTGTTATAGAGAGGAACATCAGGGAGTTGCATGATTGAGGGATTGTCAAGTGGTTGTATGATCATGCACAAGCACAATCGTGACAGGGGAGGTGCACTGCTGTTTGACAGTTTTCGACACTCTTCACTCTTTTAACCATAACTCCTTCTCCGGACCTCTGATTGACTTGAAATTTGAACCACAAGCTCCTCACAAATTTTTCTTCCTCTCCACCAAATTTCATTATCATATGAATTCACTAGGAAAGTATTGGTAAATGGTTGATTGAGGAACTTAAGAAAATCAAGTTTCACAAGATATGATTTATGAATGATCATAAGATGTGAATTAAGGAAATATACACGAGATTATCATTGAGCATGCATTACACATATCATAAATACATATGTATATGATTGATTATTTATGAAAATGTGCAAATTAGTAAAGTAAAAATGTGTTTGTATTGCATGATATAGAAGAGCAATTAGAGTGACAACATCCACACATTGTGGGGACATCGAGGCAATAACTATCTCAAGCATACTATGAGTAACCTAGATGGTCTCATATTGATTTATTATTTTGTTTAAATTCTGAATGTGATTGTGTTGATTTTAGACATTGATTGTTTGAGGCGTTTGATGCATGAATAACATATTGGAAGTGCTCATTGAATGTGAATTTGATTAAATAAGTGATTCTTAACGTCTATGTTGAATGTCAGACTAAGATCTAATAAAAAATGTGAATGAGATTGTGACAGTGAATATGAATGTGTAACATTGATCACATTTGATTGACTGAATATATGTGATGCATTTTATTACATGAATACATGAACAGATAAAGGTTGTTGTGACCAGAGTAGGCACCAAAAAAGAACTTAAAGCTCATAAAGTGATTAAGAGCTAAAGGCTCACTATGTATAATGAGCCCTATATCCCTAATGGATAAGGGATAATTATTAATGAGCCCGGTATCCATAATAAATATGGGACAATTATAGGCACTCTGTCACAATAATAATAATTGGAAGTGAGTCTCATAAGCATTGCCTATAAAATTGATATGTATGTTTCAAATGATCAAAACGAATTGTTTGACTACTCTGAACGTGAAATGTGAAATAAGTGATCAAAGTGATATGTGATGCTATATGATTATTAGTGAAATGATGTGAATTACGTAATTACATGAACTGTATGTGTTATGTGTTATGAGTGAGCCATCAATGATGGGTAGTTCACTGAGTTTGCAAAACTTATCAAAATTGCAACGTTGACATTTCAGGTTCGAGAGAGGATACAAGTGATAGAGAGACTCTAGAAGAAGTATAGTATTCGTACTTTTAGATCGAAGAAATGACTCAAAGGTTGGTTAGCTGAGACTAAAGGATCTATATAGAATTTTTGTATAGTTCCTCTTTCATGTAGCATGTAGCATACTTTTGTAATAGAGCTGTAGACTTTGATAGCTCTTTAATGTTGTATATAAGGATGAAGTATGTAATGCTACAATGTATATTTGGTTTTAAAATGAAAATGAGGAATTGGGTTTTTTAAATATTGTAGTATTTATGTTTTAAATGATGATGCTATGATTAATTTAGTGACGAGACTGCTCTAGCATGCCACCCTTATGGGGTATATACTCGGATATCTAGCAGGATGTCGGGTATGTGTCCTATAAGAGTGGGGTGCTACAATTCTTGGTATCAGAGTATGGTTTGACATCTATAAGGATAGATTAAGCATATACACATGATAGATAGTGAGAAACTTGAATAGTAATTGCTATTATTATTCATTATAGGTCATCCGACATAGGTTATCAAGTGGGACAATCAGCTAACCTAGAATCAATAGGAGCCAGTAGAGAGTGTTTTGTACCTCAATTTGAGATAATGCCTTCGAGAATCCCTAAGAGAAGGGAAAGGAGGTATAATCAACTAAGAAATCAAGGGGCTGTGGACTTCTACTAAAGTATAGACCCTACAAAGGCTGAAGGATGGCTAAAGAGAACGTAGAGAGTCTATGATCAGATGGATTGTGAATCGGACGAGAAGTTCGACTATGCAATTTTCTTACTGCAAGGCCCAACATACCAATAGTGGAACACTGTTTCAGGCAATACTACCAGGCCTTGTAACTTGAAGTAGGAAGACTTTCTGAAGGTCTTCAAGGAGAACCACATGCCCAAGATCTACCTAGATAGAAAAATAAAGGAATTTCTGGATCTGAAGTAGGGCAATTTATCCATGGTAGAATATGAGATCAAGTTCAATGAGTTGATGGGGTATGCTACTACCTTGAATCCTACCAAGGAAGACAAATGTAGGAGATTTGAAGATGGGTTGAACATGGAGATTAGGACAAGGCTGCCAATCACCAACTTAAGTAGTTTTGTTGAGTTGAGAGCTACCTCGATCAGAATTGAGTAGCTATTAAGAGAGGGACAAGCATAGTATTGGCAAGAGTCTAGAATGAAGAGGCCCAGTGAATTTCATAGTAGTTCTGGTAGAAGGTTTAGTAAGCGCCAAAACAAATCTTTTCAATCACTGGCTAAATCAAGACAGTCGAGGTTTAGACAGAGGGGTAGCTTTATATAGTCTAGCAATGGAAGAGGTGCAGTAGCAAGTCAGTTACCCAATTGTGAGCATTGTGGGAAGAAGCACATTGGTGAGTGCTGGAAACTATTTGGAGCTTGCCTTTGATGCGGCTCATTTGAGCATTAGATCAGAGGCTGTTCTACTGTATTTGGAACACCGTCTAAAAGGAGGAAGGAGGAGTAACTAAAACTACTCTCCAACAGAGCCGAGCTAGTGGGTCAGGATAGAGAGGTCGTGATAGAGGCAGAATGAGCTCTAAGAGTCCTACTATCAGGACTGAGGTGCGAAGCAACCAACCTCAGTTTCAAGCCCAAGTCTATATAATCACCAGACAAGAGGCTAAGATTCTCTAGACGTAGTCATTGCAGGTGTGTTGCTTATTTTTGCTTATGAAACTTTTTCATTGCTAGATCCTAGATCTATGCACTCTTTTATTGCACTACATCTAACATATAGGTTGTAAGATGATAGGGAACTGTTAAAACTTGGATTATAGGTGAGTATACCACTAGGTAGTATTACAGTAATAGGAGAAGTCTATAAGAGGTGCTTGATTGGAATTGATCAGGCAAAATTGGAGGCAGATTTGATTATACTATAGTTAAGGGAGATGGATATTATCTTAGGCATGGATTGACTCACTGCTCATAGGTCTATCATCAACTGCTATACTAAGGAGGTGATATTAAAATCTCCTAATCAGTCGAGAGTAGTTTTTTGAGGTATTAGTCAAGTAGTGCTAGCCAGGTTGATCTCATTTGTGAGTGCTTTGAGGATGATGTGAGGCTTATTTGGCTCCCGTCATCGATACTCGAACTAAGCAGAATGTGTAGGACATTTCTGTTGTTAAGGAATTCATGGATGTATTTCCCACTGAGTTATCTCGCTTATCTCTAGATCGAGAAACAGAGTTCATGATCGATCTAGTTCCAGGTGCTACTCCTATATCTATTCCTCCATATAGGATAACAATATGGAACTAAAGGAATTGAAGGCTTAGTTATAGGATTTGTTGGAAAAGGGTTTCATAAGACTTAGTGTATTACCATGGGGAGCTCCAGTCTTATTTGTGAAAAAGAAAGATGAAACTTTGAAACTGTGCATCAATTATAAACAACTGAATTGGGTAACAGTGAAGAAAAAGTACCCGTTTCCTATAATTGATGATTTGTTTGATAAATTGCAAGGAGCTCAAGTGTTCACTAAGTTGGACTTGAGATTTGGATACTATCAGTTGAAGATAGGAGACGTTGATGTACCAAAAGTGTGTTGACCTAAATTATTAGTGAAATGATCTGAATTACTTGATTACATGAGCTGTATGAGTTATGTGTTATGAGTGAGCCATCGATAATGGATAGCTCACTGAGTTCACAAAACTCATCAAAATTGTAACGTTGACATTTCAGGTTTGAGAGGGGATACTTGTTGGCATCCGTTTCCGGAACCCAACTCTCTTGCGAAACATGAAACCTTGAGCGTGGATACGACCTCGAACAGTTCTTTCATTGAACCCTTAAAAGACATTATCAATTTAAACTCATTACTATTTATTTTTTTTTATTTTTTTTCATAACATCCCAAAAATTGCTCACAATTTGCTCAAGGATGTGCTCGTACAAATCAGTCACTAAGCTTAAACTCAATTCTCCTATTTGCGAACAGAATTTGAAAACCTTCAAATCGGAATTTCAATTTGACTTCTTCATATCAATCATAGCTCTAAATCTCTTGTTTAATTTGAAGCAAGAATCACCTCAAACGGAGTTATACAACTCAAGATATGCTTAAAAAACCTAAAAGGGATCATATCCCAAACATGCTCTCCTAACCGACCTCTTACTTACTTTAATGCAAACTCTCTCAATTCAACTCCAAATGATACAAATTTTTATGGAGAGAAAGATACATGTCTTAGGAAACCATAGCTTCAAGAATCACCTCAATTGGAGGTCAGATGAGGGAGTTATTCCTAGAAGAATAAACCATGTTTAAACCCTAAATCAATTTGTACCTCCCTTGGCGCAAATCCTATAACTTTTGCTACAAATGTCCAAATGCTTTCGTTCTTATACCATTAGAAAGAAGATCTCGAGATTTACAACTCGTATTAGAGGCCTCAAAGCGAGATTCGGCCTCGAAACTAGTCAAAATCACAAAATACTATAGCTGACCCGAGTATGTCCGTTAAACGGACATGAATGTCCGTTTAACGGACACAGACTGGCAAAACACCCCAATTTCACCCGAGAAGGTCCGTTAAACGGAAACCCATGTCCGTTTAATGGACACACACTGCCCAAAGTGTCCAAAACCATCCGAGAAGGTCCGTTAAATGGAGTGGGATGTCCGTTTAACGGACACACACTGGGCAAACACTCCAAAACTCCTTCTAAAGCCTCTCCAATGCTTCCAAACTCCATCCTAACCCCATATACATTCATAATCACCCCAAATTCAACCCTTCAAGTGGAAAACAACTTCATAATCATCCAAATACTCTTCATACACAAACTTCCCAACTCCAACATGCTATTCTAAACTTAAGCAACAATAGGCAATCTCAACAAATAAATTATACACATCCATCAATTCAAACTTTGAAAACATAACACAATGTACAAAAGGAACTTTTCAAGTTCTCAATTCATTTCCAAATCATGAGTTTCAACATTGAAAAGAAATATTCAAAATACAAAGGAAATTCCCAAATTTTGCAATCTCATAACTAAACAATGTAACATTCGAACAACTTTCTTTACAAACGAATTACACATCAAAATGCTTAAAACAAATACAAGGGAATGCTATACAAAGGTTCAACTAGCCTAATACAAAAGCTATCTATCTCGAAGTCGTCCAACTTCCTTGCAAGGATCGCTAAATCTTTCTCGCACTGCACCTGAGGAGTGGGGAAAAATGGGTTGAGCTTCACAGCTCAGTGGCTAAACCATTTATAGCCATTGGCGTTGAGCCACACAGTCACACATATTTATGAACATTCATATAAGCATATTCATCGCAATGACAATTCAATTCAACCTTCACAATACGATTCACATTTCATAATTCATACTATCATCACAAATGACACATTTGATGTAATTCATCATTCAAGCATATCACTCAAAAATATCATCATAGTTTGACACATTAAGATGCAGATGCACACATAATTGGCTCGAGGGTTCCGTGAACAAAACGATGAAACCGAAGTTTGCATCGTGAACGAAACGAGTCCATTTCGGATCTCGTGGGCCACAAGCGGGCAGCCGGGAGAAGGCTTTTACGTCGACGTGCACGTGACTACGAAACGGTTCCTCTCTCGCCCACACAAAGCACATAATCACACCTTATGTTCAATTCAATCATTCTTTCCATTTTTATCAAAATGCCATCATACAAGGCATAGCATCATCATGCTCAATTCCATTTGATCATAATCTCAAAATTTTCTTTATACAAAATGCCATGACAAAATCAATGGCATAACAATCATGTCAAAAGTCAAGCATCCATCAATGCATAACATAACATAAGCACAATTCAATTGTTTCATCAAAATGGTATACCTCATAATGAAATACCAACATAACAATAATTCCATCAAGTCATTTAGCACACAATTCACACATCATGCATTTTGCTCATCTCACACAACAACTATAAATAATTTACCCACCTTATACTTGCAAATTCCAAAATCAATAGCTTCCTTCCTCTTGTTCTTGAATGGCCTCTTGATTTCCTAAACACAACCAACATTTCATGAATTTCAATTCAATTGGAAAATCCCCAATTTTCCATAATCTTAATCAAATGCAATTAACCCTAATCTAACTCAAATCCAACCTACCCATAGTCCATATAGGTTAGAAATCACAACACTAACTTAGAAACTCAAAGAAATCCAAAGATTTCTCCATCTTCTTCCTCATCCACGAAATCCCTCTCTCTCTCTCTAGGTTTCTCCATCCAACTCAACAAAATCCCTCTTTCTTCAACAAATCAAGAAGAAAATAGAATAACTTACCTTAGAAGCTTGATTTTTCTCCTTTCTTCTTTCTTCCTCCTTCTCTTCTTCTTTCTTTCTTCTCTTCTTCTTTCCTTCTTCTCTTCTTTCCTCTTCACCGACCCTCTCTCTCATTTCTCTCTCTTCTTGTCTTTTTCTTATAATTTTCGTGCCCCACTCTTCTTCTTATACCAACCCACATGTTTAATGACCACCTTGCCCTTACTAATAAGCCTTGCAACCTTACAAACTTAAGTTGTCTTCCAATTTTGCCCCTCTTGCAACTTACCACACTAATTTAATTAATTCATGTCATATGATCTTAGTCAAATTAACATGTTAATTAAATCCCATCATCATGCTAATTAATCATATTAACATGCTAATTAATTCCTCAAAGTCATCAAATATGACAAA
>JAOTIZ010023321.1:0-10185 GCA_027123425.1 Erythroxylum panamense | reverse complement strand
TACTTCAAATTCAATGTGATTAATGCAAACTTAGTATTAACACAAGAAATTCATACGTTTAATAGACAAGACAATTCCTTGCATAATAAACCCTTTGGATGGTATATAGGCTGGAAACCCTTGATGTAGTTCCAGTAAGACTTATTGGTGAAAAATTCTATGAGCCTAGAAGTCACAACAAGAACTTGCTTTTTTGATTCACAGGTATAAACAATGCTACATACCATAGTACTGAAATCAATTGTAGGTGATTAATTCAATTGATTAATACTTCAACTTTAATGTGATTAATGCAAACTTAGTATTAACACAAGAAATTCATACATTTAATAACTTAGTATTAACACAATAAATTCATACATTTAATAGACAAGATAGCTCTTTGCATAATAAACCCCTAAGATGATATATGGGCCAGAAACCCGTGATGCATGGAGTCATATCAAGAAATTGCTTTTTTGATTCACAAGTGTAAACAATATCATGTACCATAGTATTGAAATCAATTATAGGTGATTAATCCAATTGATTAATATGTAGAGGATGTTGCGTAAAGTTTAGATATTCTGTAAGCTTAGGAGATATGAGGATACTAACTATGAAATTAACAATTTTGCATAAATGAGTAATGTTGATAGATCTTGAATGTATAGACGATGGCTAAAAGCCCAAATTAGGGCTATTTTTTTGTTTTGTTCAATTTAAAACCAAATCTTTTAACTTGCTTAATAAAGGTCTAATAGTTCATAAGTCTGCTCAATGTTAGGCTATTTTGGATGGAAATTATGAAGTGTCATACACACGCTGTTATGTAGAGGTCAATTGATCTTTAAAAGCCACCTTAAAAACACACATAGCTTTCAAAAAAAATCCTTTAAATTTTTACCAAAAACCATAATCAACTTTTAATTCTCAAATGTTCACCATGTTTCTTTCAATTGTCTAATCACTTTGATCCCTTCACACATCATCACTTCACACATCATTGCCTATCTGCCTTCTAGCATTGTGAGCTTTCTACATAGTGTGATCTTTCTCCTTTGAAGTTTGCTGTGAATGATTGCTTAGGTTGGAGATTTTTGGAGATTTGAAAAGAGATGAATAAGGAGTCGAGAATTGGATTTTGTGAATGTCTCTGTTTACATCTGATGATAGAAATATGTCTGCATAAACAACGAACATTGACTTCTTTTACTTATTGAATAATCGTAATTTCTCTTGGTACCAAGACTACAGTTAAATTACCACAAAAAACTAATGTATCCATTAAACACATTCGTCCTAGTTATCTTATACCTCACTCACTTATAGATACACAGATCAAACATCATCACTGCTTTTCAGTGTTGTCTTCCTCTCTTCTATTGTCGTGCCTTCTTCGATACACTACTTCTTCATCCATCACTCTATTTGGTTCTTCGATGGGACCTGTTGCTTTTGAGCTTCTCCACTACACAACTTTTAGCTTGTTTCTACTTCTTCATCACTGGCTTATTGTTGTTTCTCTGTGTTACTACTTCTCCTCTTAGCGTTGGCTTGTTGTTACTTCTTTAATCCAATGACATTCAGCCACGTAGAACACTCATCACAGATCTATCAACTTTAGGACATTGGACGATAATGTAAGAGTGATAAAAATTTTAAACCCATATGAAGGAATTAAGTCCAAACTCTTCAGGAATCAACCAGGTAAACAAATACGAATGAATACTGTGTGAAAATCCCATTATTTAGCATTAGGATGATTAGTTATAAATTTACATACAATCATGGTATAATGTGTAGCTTTTGCATGGCTGAAATGCGACAGACTAGATGAAGACTGTGAGGCTCTTCTCCACAAAAACAAGATCTTAGATCTGGCGTCAAGAAAGTAAAAAAAAAGGAAGTCAAAGTGAGCAGAAGATTGTAACTTTGTAGATGTGCCAAGTAATATACCTCATTCAAACTTAACACCGCATATATTATACTGCCAAATTTTTGTCTAAAATAGCCTAACATTGAGCAAAATTTATAACGTTTAAAACTTACTTTAGCATGTTAAAATGTTCGTCCCTAAAATGATCGAATGCAAAAACATTTGGCCTAAAATTGGACATTTAGCCTATAGACGATTAACACCTGATGGTTTCATTAATCATGAATTTGTTAAGGGAGTTGAAGCTTTTATTCATTATGTATGTTCTCAACATGCATATATGGATGGCTCAAAGATTAGATGTTCATGTAAAAGTGAAAACACATTCGTTTCCTTCCTGTTGATAAAGTGAATGGGCATTTGCTGATAAAAGGGTTTGTCCTAAATTATTTTGAGTGAACATGACATGGGAAGCCATTGATTTGTAGCACCTCAAGGGGTAATGAAGTACACTCCTCAGTGAATGTAGATGAATTTAAAGGGAAATTAGATTTAGAACAAATAATGTGGGTGCAAATGAAAATCCTTACATGAAAATGGTTTATGATGTAGCTAGTTATACCTTTTAGGAAAATATAGAAAATCTTGAAGAAGAACCAAACCCACGTGCAAAACAATTTTTTGACTTACTACACTCAGATGACTAAGAATTATGGCCAAATTATGAGACAACGACACAGTTGTCTTCAATTGCTCAAATATTGAATATAAAGTCTAAAGGGAATATTTCTAATTGCAATTTTGATAAAATTCTTGGATGATATAATGAATCATTACCTCCTAAACATATAATAGTTGATAGTTTTTAGAATATAAAGAAATTTATTAGGGGTTTTGGTTTTTCTGTTGAAAAGATTGATTGTTGCAAATTAAGATATATGTTGTATTGGGGAGATGATGTGGAATTACAAAAGTACAAATTTGGTGGTCAATCTAAGTTCAAGCATATAAGTGTTCTATAAAATCGAAATTAGTACCCTGAAAGTGGATGTATTATTTCCCGCTAACTTTGAGAGTTCAAAGATTATATACTTCTGATGTTACTGCATGTTACTGCATCTCATATAATATTACATAATGAACACGAACATGAAGATGGAATAATGAGTCATCCATCAGATGCATGAACATATTTTAATAACACCCATTATGAGTTTGCAGTTGAAAGTCAAAATGTTGGGTTGGGATTGTCGGCGGATGTATTCCAACCTTTTGGTAAATTTGACCAATAATATTCATCATGGCCAATCATAATTACTCCTTATAATTTGCCTCCATAGATATGTATGAACGAGGCATGTATGTTCTTGAAAGTGATTGTGCGAGGGCTTACAAATCCAAAGCATAAAATTGATGTATTCTTACAACCATGATATCTGAATTGCAGCATCTTTGAGAATATAGTGTTGAGACATATAATTTGTCTTTGAAACAAAATTTTGTGTTGAGAGCAGCTTTGATGTGGACCATTAGTGATTTTCTAACATATTCTATGTTATCTGGATGGAGCATAACAGGAAAATTGGCTTGTCCTTATTGTGACAATGATTATGATGCGTTTTATCTTCTAAACAGGGGCAAAACATACTGTTTTGACAGCCACATGAAATTTCTTCATCCATATCATCCATTTAGACGCAATAAACAAAAGTTCATTAAGAATAGGATGGTAAAAACACCTCCTCCCCCTCACAAAGCTGGTGAAGAGAAATTGTAGGAGATTGATGAAATAAGGTTGTTGAAAGTTATAAAATTTGAAGCTGATAAGGTTAATACAAGCATTAGTAAAAACTTTGGTTGGAGAAAATGAAGCATCTTTTAGGATTTGTCATATTGGAAAACTAATTTGATACGTCATAATCTAGATGTGGTGTATATTGATTTTTTTTTTGAAAATTTGTTCAATACCATAATGAATATTGAAGGGAGGACAAAAGACAATGCAAAATCATGAGCTGATTTGAAACTTTTTTGTAGAAGGAATGAGTTACATAAAGATCTTTGCACTGGTAAATATCTGGAAGCATATTACATCTTAGAAAAAAACGAAAGGAAATTTTATGTGAGTTGTTGAAAAGTCTAAAATTTCCCAATAGTTATGTTTCAAAGTTGGCAAGGTGTGTAGACATGAGGAAGTACAAATTATTTGGGATGAAAAGTAATGATTGTCATATGTTTATGCAAAGGCTAATTCATATTGCATTTCAGTAGTTGTTACCGAATAAAGTTTGGGAAGTTATAATAGAATTGAGTTTGTTTTTCAAAAACTTAACATCATATGAAATCAAGTTGGCTTAAATGGAAAAACTAGAAAGGAAAATTCTAGTAATTTCATGCAAATTAGAATGGATTTTTTCCTCCAAGCTTCTTTGACTGTACAGAGCATCTACATTTAGCACAAGTAGGCTAAACTTACTAGTCTAGTTCAATATCGATGGATGTATCCGTTTGAGAGGTAATTCAACAAAAATGATTGTAATTGAAGAAATAACATGTTTTAATAATTAAATTGTAATAACTCTATTCACTAATGTAGATATTTGCGTCACTTAAAGAATGTCAAAAATAAAGTTAGAGTTGAAGGTTTGATATGTAATGCTTATTTAGTGGAGGAAGCTAGTACATTTTGTTTACATTATTTTAATCCACATGTTTATACAAGGGGAAAAAAAGTTTCTCGTAATAACAATGAAAGAGGAACGAGTGAAACTGATGATAACTTATCCATTTTCACATATCCTAGACGAACATATGGACGTTCAATAAGAAGAATGTTAATAGAGGAAGAAATTGAGGCTACCTATGGCTACATTTTATTGAACTGTCAAGAGGTTCAATCTTTCATGCAGTAAGTTGAAATTGATTATTTGGGTTTTAAAATTTAGTATTATTCATAACTAAAATACAGTATAATGTTTTTAGATTATATAAGGGATGGTTACGCAAGCTAATGCATAAGAAAACACAGGATGATATCAATAAAGAAGTTAGAAGACACTTTTCTCAATGGTTCGAGAAATATGTAAGTTTTCACTTATAATTATTAAAATGACTCAATTATAAGATTAAAGTGTTCAAATGACATTATATTATTTAATATGATAATTTCTTTGGTGTAGGTCTTAGAAAATTCAATAGAGAACAAGTTCATATGTGATCTTTCATAGGCACTTTTGCGAACTGTTAAATCGTATCCTGTGTATTTCGTTAATGGATACAAATATCATACAGAATATCATGGTCATAGCATGGCAACAGTAAATAATGGGATTTGCATATAGGAGAATTGATGGATTACTATGGTAAAATTATTGAGATACTTGAAATTGAGTTCTCTGCATTACCAATAAAGCGAAGTGTAATATTTAAGCGTTACTGGTTTGATTCAACTTTAAATGTTAGTATAAAAGTGCATAGCCAATACAATCTAGTTAAAATCAACAAACAAAGCAGATTTAGACTATTTGAACATTTCGTGTTGGTAATGTAAGCGATCCAGAAGTATTATGTCCCTTTTTCGGAGCTTACAACGAAATAAGTCAGATTGGTTGGTTGTTTGCAAAGTTAAAGCGAGAGGTGTTTTTGAATTATATGGAAAAGGAGAACAGAGAATTAAAAATAAAGCGTTTCAGGAAGATGTTTATGAAATAAACGCATATGTTACATATGATGAGAATGAACCTTTAAACAATCTAAATAATGAATATGTTGAAATTTCATCTGGAGAGGAGGCGAGAGATTTGAAGAGGAGCCTGAGTTTGATTCAAATTCTTAAGAAAAGAAGATGATGATTTTGATTTACAATTAAGTGTTGATAACGATTAATTTGTGTTTGTAATATAATATAATATTATTTCCTTTTCAATATATTGTGTGAAATATTGAATTGAAATTGTTATATTTTTTGAATATTCAATCAAATATGAATTTTAGGTTGAAATATGTCACCAAAGAGATAACAAGATATGATTCAACCAAGGTTCAAACCACGATTTAGTGCTAGTTACTGTCCAGTTAAAGCGACACATTCTGCAGCTGCAATCAAATCAAATGTTGTACCTCCAGCTACTACGCTTGCAGATGAGGCATCACATTTCGTACCTGCTGTTACACCATCCACCACCATATACCAATAGAGATATCAACGGTAAACAATGCGAATGAAGGAGGCAGTCTCTAACCTGGAGCTGAGGGAGCTGATGGAAGAACTTACATCATAATTGTCAACAATCTGTGAGTGAAAATACATGAAACACTGTATGTTTATAATTAAGTTATATGTTTAAATTTAAAAAATGGTATAAAATTAATTATTTTTATATTAGGTTAATTCCGTCTGGACTGTGCCCAAGAAACATGATATCGAAATTCAAGTAGAGAATTGATCTTGAGGGTTGTATATGGAAGAATATCTCTCAGGTGACAACGAAATTTTACTATCAGGAGTTTGAGGTAAAAAAAACATTTTTAATTAATTTTTATACATTAATTAGATAAATCCTATTGCCTTATAAGTACTTATCGTATATTTTTCCTTTTGTTTCAGAAAGATTTTTTTTTTAATTTTGAATTTGACGCGGTCATTTATAAAGTATGGGAGATACGACAACGTACACATTATCGAGACTTTGTTGATGCGACAAAAGACCTTTTGTAAGACCAGTTTATATTTTTGAACAAATATGAAATCGTTGGCAGTAGTAGTGGACATCATTCAAGACAATGTCCATTTTATAGCATAATTCTACTAACAGACATGGAGGACTAGGGGGAGAGAGTCTTCCCATACATATTAGAGGATCTATTACCCACTACAAGCATGTAGAGAGACTTGTAAGTATCTAAACTTTATATTTATATTATGATTTTTTTTACTTTGGTGTATTTCAATTTAATTTGTTGTGCAAATTTTGGAATAAAAATATATGTATTATGAAGAATGATAATGTTATAAATGTCTGGTGTCATATATGATTATATTGTTGAGTTACTTTTCTTGTTCAACAGGGATAAATATCATAAAAATAGAGAAAATTATGCCGAAATTTTTATAAATTGTAGTTCACTTATAACATTTTATTCTAATACAGTAAAAGTCTATAGGCACGAAGCCTACACGTCGTCAGTTCTTTTTGCACACTTACACTAAGAAGCATGACGATGTGACCTTCGTCAACATTCAATGTAGATAACTAAATGTATATGAAATTTATGCTTTAATATTAATGCTTAATAATTATCACTTACTAACATAAACATTGCTTTCTGATAGGACCAAATGCAATAAAGCATTCAGCGATAATCTCAGCAATCTAAAAATGTTGATGAGAGTCAAACCTATCTTCATGCAGTGGGTGGTAGAGATCGTCGTGGAAGGATAATCAGCTTAAGTTCATTTGTGAACACAAGTTATTCGCAATCATCCACATCTAGTACAACAATATCTAGTAGGCAATCCGCACCTAATAAAATCCATGAGCTTCGAAGCACAGTACAGACATTGGTAACTTAGTTGCAATAGTCGATGGAGTACATAGCTCAGTTTCGTATGAGGTAGATGAGTTGAAGGGGAGGGGCAATACTTCATCGTAGCAATCAGAGCATCTGTGGTCACCAAATAAATAACGTACTTATAGTCATTTCATATAAATAAAATGCTTATTATGTACAAGATAATTTTTATTATCAATTAAGATAATTTTTTCTTTATATCATCAATCAACTTTCTGTTTTAACAAATTAAACATAGAAACAAATCAAAATATTATCAATAGATAACTGATAACTGATAACTGTATAAATTATGCATCAACCATAAGATCATCAAATAAAATTAAATGCTGGGAAAAATTTTAAAAATAGTTTTACTAAATTTACTAATGGAAAAATAAAGTTCGTCGGTAAAATCTATTCGATTTACTACCGACATATAACTAATAACCGTCAGTAATATTGTCATTAACTTATCAACAAGATAACCAATTTTGTCAGTAAGGTAATCGACATAAGAAATTACAAAATAACTGTTAGTATATTCACCGATGGTAACACAAAATGTCCGTTGGTAAATTTGCAACTGACATATTGTGGTTCGTTACAAATTATTACCTACAGCGGTTTCCCCAACACCTTCGTCCGTAAATTCTGTTACTAATTTAGCTTACCAACGGAATGTGTAAGTTTTTTGTCGGTAATTTTCATTGCTAAACTTCATTTTTCTTGTAATGGAAAATACAATAACTAATCTTGAAGAATTGGACTTAAGCTGCACATTTAAGTTTGTGCCTAAAAAATAGCAACATTCTTAGACACTTTCTTGCACATTCAACACAACATGTCACTGCTTGCTTGGCATGATGACAAAGCTTGTTTTGTATAGTTACAACACTGCAACTTCTGTTTAGTAGCTTCAAAAGCATAATTCAAACACTCTTCGTTACTTTTAAAGCTACAAATTCCTAGGCTATTTCTTAGCACTTTAAGTTTAGCTTTAGGCAAAGTTTGGTGAACATATCTGCAACTTGCTCACTTGTCTTGCAATGCACCAAAGATACTTCTTCTTCCGTTTAAATTTCTTAGAGAATAGTACTTGATCTTGAAGTGCTTTGTTTTACCATGAAAGACTAAGTTTTAAGAAATTGACTTGCTATATGAAAAGAAATTGCATAAACGATTCTGGGCAAAGGTTGCTAACATAACAATTTTTTTTACTAAACAAGTTGCCTACCACGATTCTCAATAATCATAAACCACATGAGGCTTCGTTCAGTTATAACATTCTCTATCAAACTTGAAACAATATAAGAAAGAGGTAACTAATTTCATATTTCCTTTAAAAAAGTGCATGAATGTATCAACTGTTATCGAACCATATCAACACAGTACAAGTTTGATGACTTCTTAAGCCTTAAAAAGGTTAATTAACTATTTAATTAGGCTAAGGAATAATGCTTTATTCCATGGCAAAAAGTGGTATTTCTCCTTTAAAGATTTTCTTAAATTTTAACTTAATTTAATGTTTGATAATAATAGAAAAGAATTATAAAATTATAACAATTGTTATATTTAAATCTCAAGTAAAATCAAAAAAAATCATGTGGATTTTATCTAAAAATTACACATGATATATTTTAGGATGATCAATTTTAAAGAGCCCAATCTTTTAATATTCTTTCAATCTAGTGCCTAAGCCTTTAAAATTTTAAATTGAGTGACTAATCTTTTGAAACCTTAATAGTGCAATTTCAAACATTAGTTCCATTAGTAGTTTACTGATTAGGCTAACTGAACCTGTATTGTTAGGTGTCTACCTAAAAAAAATTTCTCAGTTTCAATCTAACCGTGACCACTATTTTTCCCAGTAAAAATCTACATGTCATGAATAACAAAGATTTTATTAGCCAAATAAGCAAATTATTAACGAAACTAAAGTTTTAAATGGAATTGTTAAGGTTTAAAAAAGTTTGTCACTTTATTAAAAAAACAGATGTTGAATTAAAAAAAAACCCAAAAAATTGGACACATTAGGATTGATTATCCCTATATTTTAATATTATAAGTTGGTCATACATTACTAACTAGGTATTCCAACTAGCAATGTAAGTCCCTTAAGACTCATCGATCTCACTCTTACTATTAGTCATATTTTTGAAGATGGTCAATATGGCTAATTCTAATAACAGGATGTAAATCAATTTAAGACTTATGTAATTGATGATTATAACTATATGGTATATCTTCAAATATAACAACTAGGATCTTAAAGCTTTCAATCACCGATATATTTTTAAAGGCTTTTAGGAGCTTTTAACAATTATCAAGAGGAAACTCATTAATGAGCTACAAAAGAGATATAGAAATTCATAACCAGCAAGCCATATATTTACGAATCCCAATAGACAAATGCACTGATACAAACATAAATATTTTGGATATGTCTCCCATTATCATATCTAATGGAAGTTTACTCAATGCACTAAACATATTAAAAATCTATAGTAGTCATGAATAAAGTACTTGGTTGGGTCGGCCTCACGGGGTCCGTGTCCAATCGATACCACATACGGGCCGATCGGTCCATTCCTACTCGTACGCCGGGCCTAAGCCCAATACATATTCCCTACGACCCATCAGCATGAGAACTTTCCATACAGAGATAGAACTCTGCGTTGAAGACCTAAACCTAATGGTTGAATCGTATATAAGGTATCATTCTCCCATAACTCAGGTACGCGCACAATCATAACCTAGTTTTCCTCTGCATTCAG
>JAOTIZ010023280.1:0-10186 GCA_027123425.1 Erythroxylum panamense | reverse complement strand
TTTTCTTTTCCAAGTGAAATCCCCTAGTATAGGAAAGAGTGAAAAAGTACTTTCGTTGTTGTGGAATAAGAAGCCTTCGTATCTTAATGCATGTATTTAATTTATTCGGAGCTATTAGAGCGGGATCCACTTTTTGGGGAATATGAGTCGAAGCAAAAACAAGAATATTTCTAGTGGAACATCTTTCACAATCCCTGGAGAGATCTTTCTAGAGCAATTATGAGGCCAGGACATTTTGAGGCTGTTATTTCTCTAGTAGGTTCTGTCTCTGAAATTTCTTGGACGACAGGTTTAAGATTTAGTTCACTTGGGTTTTCACCTATTTTTTTAAATTGTTACAGTTTGTTTCTAAAATTTTGGACCAAGTGGGGGATGTTAGTTCATTGTTCCAAACTTTTCATTTACTAATAACGTTTATAACGCTATCAGCTTTATTATCCCAATAACTCTAATAACGTTATTACTTTATTATGCTTCGATGTTCCATTTTGTTTTAATAGCTTTTAATGTCTTTTATTACCAGTCAATGTATGAAGCTCTCCTCTCCTTCTATATATACGAGACACTCGTTTGTTCTTCTATTATTCTTCTCCTCTCTAGCTATCATGCTTTTTATTTTTCTCCAGATACAACATTTTACACATCTTTTTTTTCTATTTTCTTACTTTTCACATATTGCTCTATACGACGTAGATTTTTCTATTGTATTCTTTCTTTGCTGTTTTATCTTTTCTTTTAGTCTTGGAGACATTTCCTACTCTACCCTTTGGAGTGCACCGAAGCTAGTAAAGAAGGCCTTAACCCGAGAGTCGGATCACGTTGTGCTGCTGCGTTGTAAAGGGAGAATTTTCAACTTAGGGCAGTGATTTTTCATGACACCTTACATTTTAGATAAGTCATTCCAATTTAATTATTATTTTTATTTTCGCTAACAATTTTCATGTTTTAAACCTAATATAAACATTGTGAAAATTAATGAAAAAATATAATTTGGTATTTTTTTTACAATATTTTGATTCTTTATGCATATCTTATGGTGTGAATAGCTAGCCATTCTATGAGAGTATTTAGGCTATCTTTCTAGAGCGATTATGAGACCAGGACATTTTGAGGCTGTTATTTCTCTAGTAGATTCTATCTCTGAAATTCCTTGGACGTCAGGTTTAAGATTTAGTTCATCTGGTTGTTCACCTATTTTTTTAAATTGTTACAATTTGTTTCTAAAATTTTGGACCAAGTGGGGGATTGTTAGTATCGTTGTTCCAAAATTTTCATTTACTAATAACGTTTATAATGCTATCAAATTTATTATCCCAATAACTCTAATAACGTTATTACTTTATTATGCTCCAACGTTCCATTTTGTTTTAATAGCTTTTAATGTCTTTTATTACTAGTCAATGTATGAAGCTCTCCTCTCCTTCTATATATACGAGACACTCGTTTATTCTTCTATTATTCTTCTCCTCTCTAGCTATCATGCTTTTTATTTTTCTCCATATACAACATTTTACACATCTTTTTTTCTATTTTCTTACTTTTTACATATTGCTCTATATGACGTAGATTTTTCTGTTGCATTCTTTCTTTACTGTTTTATCTTTTCTTTTAGTCTCGGAGATAGTTCCTACTCTACCCTTTAGAGTCCACTGAAGCTAGTAAAGAAGGCCTTAACCCGAGAGTTGGATCACGTTGTGCTGCTGCACTGTAGAGGGGGAATTTTCAACTTAGGGAAGTGATTTTTCATGACGCCTTACATTTTAGATAAGTCGTTCCAATTTAATTATTATTGCTATTTTCGCTAACAATTTTCATGCTTTAAACATAATATAAACATTGTGCAAATTAATGAAAAATATAATTTGGTATTTTCTTTACAATATTTTGATTCTTTATGCATAACTTATGGTATGAATAGGTAGCCATTTGTTGGCAACTTTTCATCAATGTTGAGAGTGTGGTTACTAGAGTTTGTTAGGCTAGATACATAACAAATTCAATGTTTATGATGAGTAATTTTTGCATCTTTGGTTTTGAAAAAGCAGGATAATAGATGTTATGTTAGAATTGAATTTGATGTTATAATGTCATTAGGCGGACATAAACTAAGTGGTGGAGAAAAATGTAGATAAATCCTTGTCTTCTATTGATTTCACAGTACTGTTTCCAAACTTGAAAGAAAAATTTGCAAGGAATTGAATAATGGAATTAGCGCATAGTAAGTACATTTAAAAATTTGTATTAGCATTAATGCATGAATTAATGGTTTAGAAAATGATTTAGAATTGAATTTTTTTCATTCCCTACTTTAGAACAATCATTAGTGGTGTTAGTGCATTTTGATAGAAGTAAGGGAGATTACACAATAAATTTTGTAGAAAAATCTATTATCCTTCTCTTTCATTCTAATAAGCATTTTATACACAAATTTTGTATATCTTTGATAAGTGTTTGATAAGTGTTTGATTGAATATATATTTACTCCTTGATGCTTATTAATTAATGTTATGAAGTGCTTGAGATAATTATTTTGATTTATATTTTGTTTTAGGTACAAGGTGGAAGAACAAGAACCAAAATGAGCTAAAAACATATCCTTAAAGTCGTCCTATTAATATTCAACCTTATTTGCCTTTTTTGAACAAAAAGGAGATAAATTAGGGTAAATATGGGACAAAGAATGAAAGAAAAGAGGTTATTGCAACTTACACAGTTGTGTATAAGATCATGTAACTTATTGGAAGGGCACAGGAGAGTGAAAATGTGGTTTAATCCTCTCTTGCAACCTACATGGTCGTGTGTGCACTTACATGACCATGTAAGTGAGCTACACAGTCGTGTAAATGGTTGTGTAGCTCACCAAGATCGTTTAAGTTAACAAAATTGGAAAAAAATGACAAACACAGTAACCTACACCCTCGTGTAGTTGACCGTATGTCTTGCAAAATGCTAGTTTTTTACTATAAAGGGACATTTAATGGCTAAAGGAAGGGGGAAAAAAGTTTAAAGACACGAAAGGGGGCATATTTCTTACCCCTTTGAGAGATGTGAGGAGCTAATCTTCATTCTTCCGATTTGAAAGGGATATCGAGGCCAACAAACATGTTTGGACATTTCTTAATCTAGTAATGTTGTTCTCACTCTCTTTTAGAATTGATTGTGCTAATCTTTATTTAATGTTTTGAGGTTCATAAATGAATGATTTAAACACTTCAAATAGATTATTTATGTACGAACACATTGCAAGAATCTAGATTGCAATACGTAATAGTTGTAACTTTGATTCACTTGTAGTAAACTAATGGTTGTGTATTAATAGGGATAACATAAAATAGGTTAACTAACCTGGTCTTGTGTGGTTGTTGCCTAGATTAACCTATTTTATTATTTGTAATATGATTGTAACACTCAATTTAAAGAGCTTATTCTATGTTATTTGATAACTAAACCTACTTAAAGAGCTTGTTTTAATTAGATATAATGTATGAAAAAACTAGGGTTAATAGAGCTTGTTGTTAATGTATGGTTAATAGTTTCAAAGAGAGGTATAAAAATAACATGATGATTAATTTTGCTAACTCATGTGAAGATTGATATTGAACCGAGAACCGGATTTGAAACTCATTTGTGAATTTATCACTTTTGTACTATTTGATTTTATTTAACTTTATTAGTTTAGTTTACTTTATTTTCTTAATCGAATTCAACCAAACCCCCACCCCAGATCATAAACACTGACTTATTCATTACAATAGTTAAATGCACACTGTGGATTCCATCCCTAGTCACCACTCCTATAAATTTATTTGTGTAGAGTTATATTTTATTTTCTGGTGTGTTCAATGCACATCACTCCCTCTTCTAACCTCACTCCTTCTTTTATGCCATATTTTCATACCTATTTGCTATTATAAATATAAATGCATTTATATAAGGCCAAATTCTACAACTTTCATTCATTTCTAATCCACATCTAACTTAATTATCCACTATCCACTATTGTCTTTTAAACCTCACATTACTTAGAATCATCATGGTTTACATATCTTCAAAATTGATTATACTCAAAGTATCTTCATCGAACTAATAATATACCCATGTATTGCTGCTAATTATTATAATACTTTTAAGTTTCATTCAATCCAACCCTCATACTTTATGTAATTGATCTTGATAAAAAAAATGTTTTACTTTTAAATTCTCTATTCTCATCTTGCGTTCCTCCCTTTATAGTAATCACAAACTCGTTGTACTTTGCATATGTTTGGTACGAATGAAAATTTTTTCGCAATTATTAAACCTCATTCTAATTTCAACTACAACCTTTGTTACAATTTCTTATACCCTAATATGTGAGGTCATCACATTTAGAGAACTCTTATATTTCTATATTTCATCCACTATACTACTGTATTATACCATAAATACCACTCCATTATTCAAAAAGTATTACTATATTACACAAAAAGATACTACTATATGATACAATAGATACAATATATTTTAAATAGTCATGAGGACACATACTAAAATATACTATACACTAAATGGTTAGGTTCCAAACTAGAATTTCAACATTGAAACAAGAACACTAGATCTTTTTTCTTATTTTTCTTCTCAAATTCTTATTCTTTCCTCACTAAGATAACTTTCATTGCAATAAAAGTCTTTAAAACTTTGTATCTTATTACTCACAACAATGTTACCATTTTAAACTCTCATACATTTGTATATAGCTCTCATACATTTATATATCTTTCTGTATTGGACTTATTGTAGTACCTACTGTGATAAAACAAAAACTTGACAATATACCTTACTCTAATCATAATTCTCCTAGGCAAGAAAATAACTATACAAACAATGTAGAAACAATTTTTTTAAAATTTGAAAATAATTCATTAAGAGCCCAATTATAAGCATCAAAGATGAGAATGTACAAATATAAGGATCATACAAGTGTACAACACAATCTATCTAAGCTTTTGTTTCATTAAAAATGACATGTTAAGTGATTAAAAATCATTCAACATTCAAACTCCATCTTCTTCTCATTGAAGTACTCATTCCTTCAGGCTTATAAGCTAATAAAATTTCTCTAGTCTAGTAACAAACCTAGTGAACTAGAACATATCTCTTAATTTTATGTTCTTGAATAGCCTATTATTCCTCTTCCTCCGAATAGAGTAGACTATGCAAGTTATATAGAGACTAAGACTATTCTTCTATAAAGATTATCAGCCCAACTTAGGATGTTCTACCATTCCTTATATAGAAAAAATGATTCAATATATGTTGCATTCTAGCCCACAAATTTATAATAGGCACATTGGAAAAACAAATGATTAATAGTTTTAGGCTTAAGGTTGTATAGTAAACATATCTGATTAGTTGAACCAATCAATCAATCTTTGATGTTTACTTTGTTCCTTGCTACTGGGCAAGTAACAAATGAAGCTTTAGGCATCATAGTGCACTTCCAAACTATGTTATGCCATTGAATACTAGGCAACTAGGGCCTGAGATCCTTAAGGAAAGAATGATTGGAGAATTCTCTACTTCTATTAAGTATCCAGCGGTTGCTATCACTTCTTGTGAGGATGGGGGAGTAATATGGTAGATAAACTCGAAGCATGTCACTACCTCTGAAGCTAATTTCCCAATTATCTTTTTGAATAACTTACTTAACCCGAGCTTGAATTGGAATCTTGGCTAGTAGTGATGATAGATCCTCCCTAAGGATTAGGGGGTTTTTCTTGGGATAGTCTATTTACCTTTTCCTTAGCATTTGGGTAAAAGGCTAGGAGTGTTCTTTCCTTTTTTTTCAATATGCTAGAATAGACCAAAGAGCCTCTTTATTAATAAACAACCACCATATTCTTTTTGCAACTGGGATTAATTGAGTCATCTGCATAGAAATTAACCCTAACCACCTTCCTATTTTCCCTAGCAAAGTTGCTTCCATTTGATTTTTACACCTTTAAAGTTACTAGCACTTCTAATCTACAAAAAATTATTGATTCATTTTTCCAACACTTTGTTAATCGTTTTTGGAAGAAAAAGATGGATGCTCCAGTAAGTATGTAAGTTCCTAAGTATAAAAGAGATAACCTAAAGCCTTCATGCATGTGATAAAGACTTATTCTGCCATGCACTGATTCTTTTTTTATAACTTTCTAGAAGAGGAAGACAGTCCTAATATCACAAATTCTTGGATGAGATGGAAATTCCAAGATATTTAAAAGGAAGGCATTGAGCATTCAATCCAATCATTAACCTTAGCATGGAATTGTTCTTCACATCAGAGGAGAAATAAATCTTTGGTAATTATTTGGTAATTTTGAATTGTTATGACAAACCATTCAAAGGAGCATAGGATAAACTTCTAATTGATAGTATTAAAGGCTTTTGAAAAGTCCACTTTGATTGCACAACTCTTGATGGATTTGTTAGTTTCATAATCTCTCAATAGTTCCTGGATCAATAAGATATTATCAAAGATGGATCTACCTAGAATGAAGACAACCTGGGATTCTTGGATCAAATACTTCACAATACCTTTTAGTTTTTAGGCTAAGAGCTTAGAAAGGACTTTGTAAATAGTGTTACAACAAGAAATAGGCAGAAAATCCTTGAGATTATTAACATTGGGAGGTTTTAGTAGTAGAAACATGTGAGTGGAGTTGAGCTCATTCAAAATTTTGCCAAAAGCAACAAATTCCTGAATAACCTGCACCAAAAGATCATATGTGATATCTCATGTAAATTGGAAGAATAGGGCACTGAATCCATCTAGACCAAAAGCTTTCTTTAGATTTAAATTGAACAAGGTACTTTTAATTCCTAAGTAAGATGCAAGCCCTTGTAATTCTTCTATTAGTTCTTCATTAAGAGACTTTGAAGGACCAATCAAATCCACTAAGTCTTGGAGACTAAGTAGCCCTAAAGCACTGGAGCTTAGGGTCTTCCTGTAGTAATCAAACACCATTCTTTCTATTGAATTCCTATCTTTTACTATTTGGTTATCTTCATCAAAAAAATAGTTAAATTTATTGGGGCTTTTTCTGGACATAATAAAATTGTAAAAGAACTTGATGTTGAAGTCCCCTTCTTTTAGCCCGTTTAACCTGACAAAAGGGAACCTTGATCTTGAAGAGCCCTAGTATACACCTCTAGTGACCTGAGTTCCTTTTGTTTCAATACAAGATTGTTTGGATCCAGGTAATAATCCTCCTGGACTTTTTATAGCTCTTCTTTATCAATTTGTAGCCTTTGACCAGATAGGGGTCCACCTACTTTGACAAAACCTTTAGTTTAACTTTCGAAAGTCTAAGTTTTTTTGGATTTTTACATGAGCTAATACGACTTACATCTTGGAAGCTAGACCTCCCAAACCTCCTTTACTACATCTATGAACCTCTCCTTGTGGACTATAAAATTGAAGAATCTTAGGGGAGTATTAAAAGAGACCTAAGTTATGGGAACATTAATTTCCATGGTGGAGTGATTAGAACACAATTGAGGACCAAAGTGAGCAAATGAATTGGGAAATAACTTTACCCATGCTTGATTAACTAGAATTATATCAAACTACCTCCTTATGAAGCAAATGTCTTATTTGTTACTCCAAGTGAATTGATAGCCTACATATTTCAAATCAAAACTTGCAACTTGCTTAATGTAGCCTCAAGCCCCTTGCCTAAATTTCTAAAGTTAAAGCTATCACCTTGAGCCTCAAAGGAATGAAGTATACAATTAAAATCACCAGTTATTATTCCAATGACCAAACATTGAAGAATGAATGGCGAATGAGATCTTCCCAAAATTTGGCTCTTTGGAAAGCAAATTTGAAGCATAGATGATGGAAAATTCAAAAGAGACTAAGGAATCCACCGTTTTGCACACCAAATAAATAAATTTGCTAGAGCTAGCTTCCATAGATTCACGTTTGATGGGGAATTTAGTGTCTAAGTTACTCCCTTCAGACTTCTACACCTCCAAGACTAGAGAGAGGTTCGAGCAGCCTCCAATGTAGGCTTTCATTAGACTAGCTCATAGTAGTAACTCATTGGTAAGTCATCGATATCTTGCTTAAAATGAAAAAATTATTGTTCATCAAGAGGGAAATGTAGAAATATGATACACTTATAATACAAAAATAATAGCTGATAAAAGATAACAATAACAAAATGCACACAGATAAAAAATCTTTACAACTTTGTGTTACGGATCAAAAATAGACATTCTAAATTTCAATCTTCAATAAAATGATGAATGTGGCAAGTGAAAACAAAAAAGCAATCTTTTTGTTCTAATAGAGTGACATATTTTTCTTAATTATTTGTTCCAAACATATCAATTGCAATGTTATCAATCACTTACTATTAAATAAGATAAATAATCTCTTATTTATTTATTATTTTTAAATCTTACATACTAGTTGATATATAGTGCTCATTTAAGAACCACAAAAGAGCTTTCCATGCATAATATATAAATAGTGAGATCAAAATATGTTGACGAGAGATACCTAACGGAGAAGGAGAGATAGGTCCATGATGATTTTGTAGCTTATCAGAGCGGTTTCTTAATAAAATGATATATTCCGGAATATGCAATCTGCTATAATAATAATAATAATAATGTGCCTTATCACCTTCACAACTACATCAGTCGCCTGAATGTTTTGTCCTAAAGGTTAAGGCCCTATTTGGTTGGATATTAATTAATGAAACGGAATGTAATATAATGGAAAGGAATGAAAGGAATGAAATGGTTTATAATAAAATGGAATGTAATATAATAAAAAGTTGTTTGGGAAGGATGGAATGGTTCATAATGTAATGTAATGAAATATTGCTTGGAAGATGGATGGAATGGAATGTAATGTATAATAAATGACTTTTATACTCTTATATTAAAATAGTTGTTGCAGGAGGTTTATTGTTTTATTATTAATTATATAAAAATATTAATATAAATTATTTAATATATTTTATTTTATTTTATGTGATTTATATTAAAAATATTTTTTATATAAAAATATATACAAACAATTAAAGAATACTTTTTTTACATATTTTCTATTTTCATTAATAATTTTTTAATTAAATTTATTGTCAATTGTATACAATTTATTATTAATTATACAAAATATTATTATTAATTATTTAGTATTTTATTTTATTCTATTCTATTCTATGTGATTTATATATAAAAATAATTTATTTTTATTTTCATTTATATAGAAATATATACAAACAATTAAAGAATAATTTTTAAATATATTTGCTATTTTTCATTAATAAAAATTTTATTTATTTTATTTAATTATATACAATTTATTATTAATTATATAAAATTATTATTATTATTTATTTAATAAATTTTATTATATTAACCCTCAAACCAAATAGAGCTAAAAAACAGAGAATTGTTGGTTGATGTTTGCAAATAAGAGGGAGAGAGATTGGAGAGAGAAGGCCTCAATTTCTCTATCCCCAATTTTACAAAACCCTAGATAATGATGTGTTAGAGAGAAAAATGACAACACGGATTCTCTCTTTTTAAGCAAGTGCAGATTTTGGGTTGATAGGTGTCATTGCGAATGCCGAGGATGGGGTAATAGCAAGATCGATCATTAGATCCTCCTTCCTGCTCTATGGCTGCATTTGGTGAACCTTGAATCAACTATATTTTAGCTGATTCAAGACTTTTAGCTGTTTGACATGGTCAAACAACTGAATTTTATGTTTGGTAAGAACATGTAAAAATAGCTGTTGGAGCTCAAACAGTTGAAATTTGAAAAGCTACACAAAAGTAGTGTTTTCACATACAAGTTGATTATGTATAAATAAAAAGTCAATTATTCCCTCCTAAATAAATCAAGCTATATATTAATTAATGTTTTAAAGTCAATTTATGCCTAATTACAATTAATTAATTGTGCTATGGTGTGGTAAAATTGAATTATCATTAATTATGCTAAAGTGCCATGCATGACACCGTAGCATAATTGATGCATGATACTGTAGCAAAATTAATTATTATAAATAGTGTCATGCATCGCATTATGTTATGCTTATGAATTATGCACAAAATATTTATACTTTTTTGTAAAATTTAATTTTTGTTCTATTTTTATTATTGTCAAAATTTTAATTTTTGTAAAATTAAATATTTAATC
>JAOTIZ010023024.1:0-10198 GCA_027123425.1 Erythroxylum panamense | reverse complement strand
TTTACACTTGTTCTTTATTTTAGTTAAATTTCCTTAGTTCTTGCAATGACAAAAACCCCATTTTATCAACTTTGATTGCAATTTTTGGTAATTAGGCTAGTTTAGACCTTTTTCACTAGGTTCCAGTTAAGTGAGACGACCCGAGGTTGCATCCTGTATCGCAATCTTTGGAATCATTATTTTTGACCAGTTTCCAAGGATCGATCATAAGATCGAATCGACAAAGCCGCGATCAGGCCTATTGGGTCGTTAGGAGGTTAAGCATGGATTGGAAGCTTGCGGGTGAGAAAAGATTGTTACAACTTGATGAATTAAAAGAATTGAGGTTTGACGCTTACGAAAATGCCAAGTTGTATAAGGAAAGGAAAAAGAAATGGCATGATGCTCACATCAAGAAAGAGTTTAAGAGTGGGGACTTAGTGTTTTTTTTTAATTCAAGGCTTCGATTATTTCTTGGAAAGCTCAAGTTAAGATGGAGTGGACCCTTCATGGTTATTCAGGTGTTTCCCCATGGAGCTTTGGAGTTAGAAAATGACAAGAGTGAAGCATTCAATGTCAATGGCATAGATACAAGCCATAATATGAAGGGCTATACTCGTAATAAAGGGAAGTAATCTCTTTCCTTTTTTACACTTCATCATGAAAACTTTTGAATGGTTAAGCTAATGACCTTAACTTAGCATGTTTACCTTTCTTTTGTTTGCTTTTGTCTACTTATGTTTTTGATTTGTTTGGTTTTGATTATGTTTGGTTTAATTTTTTTTTGAATTTGAACTTATGTTCTTTTCAAATTTATTGTTGGATAGTTGAATTTGATGTGTTGGTAGGTTGATTGAATGTTAGGAATGCATGTTAAGCTTAGAAGTAGAATAAAAAGTTGGAAAAAAAATTAGATAATCCATGAATGTGGGAATTTTAAAAACTTTCTAGAGCCTTAACCCACAGTTGTGGAAATGGACCCATTTTCCACAAGCATAGGAAGGCTCTCTAGAAAATTTCTAAAGCCTTAACCCACGATCATGGAAATCCTTAGACATAAACTTTTTATATTGTTTTATTTACTTTGTTAGTTGAGTTATTTGTTTGCTTGGTTGATGTTGTGTTTGATGTTTTGATTTCATTTTATGGTTGCCTTGTCACATTGAGAAAAATGTGCTATCTAAGTGTGGGGAGGTGACATTTTCCTTCTCAATTGGATCATTTAAATTTGTTTTATTTACTATTTAGGATGCATGTTTTAGGCATAGGTTGTTGTTTGATGTTGTGTTGTGTTAAGAAATGGAACCATACTTGAATCATTTTTGACGTATTTGGCCATGAGATTCTGTCATGCCAGTTACAATAAGATTGAATGCATGCTTGAACTTAGATTAGGCTACTTGAGTAGAGAGTGAATCATATTGAGTGATGAAAAGTAGTTGGTTGTATAAGCTTACTCAAAATTTAACACTTGGGCAATGAGGTAGTGTAGAGATTTATAATGACTTTTCATTTGAGCTAATGTGAGGATTGAGCTTATATGACTCCATCTATAGTCATTTTATTTCTTTGAGTGTGTGATGCCCCTTTAGGTTACTACCTTCAGAACTTGCTTTGAATCAGTTTGAGACTACTGGATGTATGCTTAATAGAAATAATTATGGCCCATTTTGTGATAACCCTTGGCTTAAATGACCTACCCTTACTATTATCCCTTATTAGCCCTATTGAGCCTTAACCCTTTTTTTTTCTTAAAAACACCTTATATTTTAAAACCCGAAACCTAATTAGTCTGTCCATTCACAAGCTTAGTAAAGTATTAAGTGAGGAGATAGTTTAGAATTTTTGGTACAATTTTTTTCTTTCAGAGATGAGTTAAGTTATACATATACTCTTTGATTATATTGTATCTAGTTGCTATTTTGTTTGTTGTTTCTTCAATTATATAAAAATAAAAATAAAAAAGAGAAAAAGAAGAAAAGAAAAGAAAAGAAAAAAAAGAAAAGAGAAAATAAAAGGAAAAGGAAGAACATTTTGGTAACATCAATAAGCGTAAAGTAGTAGTATATTTACATTTGTACATCTTAGAATATGTTTTGTATCCCTTTGTTTACTTATTACTTTATGAATGCTTGTGTTAAACCTTTACCTCTTTTGACCCACCTTAACCCTTGCCACATTACAACTCGAAACAAGCCCTTTTGATCTATCTATGCATGAAATCATTGTAGGAGAGAATTGGTGTATTAACAAGCCTATGGTAGTGTCATTTCCTATAGTGCACTTATCACTAACCATCAAACACTTGAGAGAAATGAGTGAAACCGTGAGAAAGATTCATTATATGTTCATACTTATCTTTGAGTGATGGTGCCATAAATTTAGTTTGCTTATGTACATTAATGAAAAGTAGTCATGATATGTGTAATAGCTTGATACTTGAGTTAGCTAAACTTTGAGGGATTGTTGTGGGATCGAAAACAAAAGCATACTAGATTTAGCTAAATGGTAGATTTCAAAATTTTTTCTGAAATCAAAATACAACGGAAGCATAATAACCAAATCAACATATGTAATCCATATATGATAAAATATTAGAAAAATAAATAGCATATTAATAAGATCGAAATATTACCGACTCGTTTGCTACAGCTTTGACTCCTCATTGTTGTATCCTCTCCACACTATTGTATCCTCTTCTCTTTATTATATCCTCAACCAATTTGATCTACCACTTATTCTCCTTGGACATCTTGGTTAACAAGATCTTTTGGTGGGAAAGGATAAGAAATATTATATAGGTTTACCTTTTATGACCAACTAGTTGAAAGAACCAAAATGAGACAATCTCATTACAAGTTTCGGCTAGCACAAGAAAGAGAGGAAATAGTGAGTCAAAAAATTCAACACCTTCTTCTCTTTTTTAAAAAATGAAGAAGAAGCCAATAAATGGGACATTCTCATATGTTTTAATAAGGCTAGATGAAAAGGAAAAAAAAAAGCAAAATGGAACTTCTCAAATTTGGGTAAAGATGAAAGAAGAGAGTGATGTACATCCAATGCATCACTGCATTCTTTAATCAAAAATAAAGAAGCTAATAAATGAGACACTCTAATTTGTTTAAGATGGATATATAAAAATACCGATAACCTAAATGAGACCCTCTCATTTTCAGTTAAAAGATGAAAGAAGGGAGAGAGAACATCAAATACACCTCTTCCTTCTTTAATTAAATGAATGCTAAAAGGTTACATATCATCATTAAAATACAACCATTAAATCATGTAATGATAAGATCACTACTCTATTTAATGATGACACCATTAAACCATTTAATGATGATGAAGCATGATAAAAATCTCCCTTAAATGTGCAGCTATCTTGACTGTGCATCGTTACGCTAGTCAAAATAAAATAACTATACTATTACTATAGCAGTGACGAGTCTAGGTCGATCCCACAGAAAGTGTGTATAAAGTTTATGGAATAAAATTAACCGATGTTTAGGTTTAATTAGGGGGAGAGGGGTTTGATTTTTGAAAGAAAAAAATGAAACTAACTAATAAAAACAAATTAAAGAAAACATGAAAAAATGATAAAAGTGGGAAATTCGATAAGGACCCAATCCTTTGGTTCAATCTCGGCCTACACCCTGATTAAGCATATTTTATTATTTTGTTGTTCTTTAACCTCTCCTAGCAACTATTAATCATAAGTTAATAATTAATCTGAGTTTTCCCTTAGGTTTTGTTCAATCAAGATATGATCGTTAATTAAACATAACACAATCAATTCTTAATGAGAGAAAGAAATAACAAAACAATAAAAAATACTTAACTCGGGTTGTTGGTGTTGATGTCTCTTAGCCCACCCCTGCTCTGCGCTATTTCTTCCTCTACTGTGCTTGTTGATGGGACAAATAAGGGTCACCATCAATTAAAACCTTGCTCTGGACTTTGTTTAAATGTAGCGTATGCATGCTTAATGGAGGCGTTAAACGCACAACGAATGTGTTTTACTCCTAGCCCATAGCCTTCTCTTCGTATCGTTTTAAGCTCCATTCCAAGTCGTTTTCATTACTCTTGGCTTCCAAGCTTGGACACTTTAATTCTTCTATGTTCTTTTATTTTTCTTATCTTCTCGTTAAATTTTATTTTCTTTTGCTTGCTCCATGAAGATAAACAAAAATAAATCTTTTAAAAATGACCCATATGTAGAGTTTTCGACCCATTTTAATTTCTTTGTTTCAAATTGTACCTAAAATCATATATAAGTTAAAGTAAATATCTTAAGCATTTTTATATCAATAATCGCTAAATATTATGGGATAATTTCATAATCAATTAAGCACATAACAATTTTTCTCACACTTAGCTTTTGGCCATCCTCGAGCAAAACATCCAAATTAGGCTAAAAGACCTGAAACATTTACTCAATTTCCATCTTTTCTAAAGAATATATAATTATAACGAAAGATGAATGACCTTCAAAAATTATAGCAAGAATATAACATTTTATGTTTCTACTCATGATCAATCAACAAGCATCATTTTCGGAAACTGAGCAATCTAATGGTAGACTTGGAAACTGTGTTTAACTAAAATATATCCATAGGTACACTCAACACTATTCATGATTATGGCAATCCATAATTTTGCATATCATTTCATTTCTCCACCACTAATGTTCAAAAGCAAAATCATGAATCAAAGGACTTTTTAGGGTTGTAATGTGGGCAAAGGTGAGATATATTTAGGTCAAGTAGCATGAAAGTCATCAAAACAAGTGAAACAAAGCAACACTCATCAAAAATTGGGTACCATCAGCTATGACGAATGCAACATTTATATTTCACATCCTCATTCAGCTCTCATACTCAAACCATATGAAGCATATATCAATTAGAAGGAATCATTCATACAATTTATGCCAATGAAATTACAAGAGTGAACGTTCCAAGCCAACCTCTACCTCATCTTCAACATACTTAAAAATGCATCCATTACATCTCTAAGAAGTTGCATAAACCATAAACAACTTTTCAACACATATGCAATTCTTCCTTGATACATTTATTTTAAACTCAAAAATTCATTCTTTTTTTTCTCTTTCTTCTTTTCTTTTTCTTTTCTTTTCGTTGTTTTTCCTTTTTTCTTTCTTTTTTTTCCTTTTTTTCTTTCTTTCTTTTCCTTGTAAAAATTAAAAAAGACTACATCAACATGTGAATGTCAATGATAAGACATAAAATAATCCCATCATTATAATCAACCATCACATATGTACACCCCCACACTTAGAATTTTGTACATCCACAAACTCAACAATTACAAATATTCCACTAGCTTTATGACTTAGGTATGACATTTGGTTAATTTTAAAAGCATAAAATGTGGTTTATACAAAAAGAAAGGCTAAAGCTCAAAGGGGTTTATCAAGGGAAAATTCATGTCAATAGAATAGGTTTTTTGATATGAAAAACAAAGAATGCCTAATCATATCCATGTTAATGCATGTGATAAAAATATGTTTTCGAATAGAAATTCAACACAAAATTGGGATGAATATGTTATGAGGTCACACATTATCAAAAGGTAATAAGACTGATAGGGATGTGTCAGTCAAATAAGGCTCAAAATCTCACCGGCTTTGTCTGCCATTAGTCACTGCTCTTCTAAAGATAATGCATATCGACTAATCACAAGAGTAAAAATACATGCTTGAATTGCTATGAAATTCTCTAGTCAACCCACACTCTAATCATGATTATATAATCCCAGAAGCAATAGAAAATGAGAAAATGTTTGTTTCATTTGTTTTATTCTTTCTCTCATTTTGATTAACAACTTAAAAACAAGTCAAACAAACAAATTTAAAAACACACATGCATATAAAGAATTAATGCGGAATTGTAAAGGAAAAGAAATTTACTTCCCTTGAGTTGTCTCCCAAGAAGCGCCTTTGTTTAGGGTCGCTGGCTTGACTCCTTCTTCTCCTCACATGATAAAATTGTGATCTTTGGGTATTACAGTTAGCGCCACTTCCATGCGAGGTAGTTCTAGATAGGGCCTTAGTTGATCATCATCCTCCTTCAGCGTCTTCCTTATCCTCGGCTTCTCAATCCCCACCGAGTCCATACACTCTAGAAATATTTCGAACATCTCTTCACCTTTTTCTTTATCATTTAACTCCTCCAATCTGTTATGTAAAGGTAAGAGTTAGTTTCAAGAATAATCATAGACTCCTTTGCGGCTTCGACCTCCTTCTCCACTTCATCGATACAAACAATTTGTTGAGGGTTAACCTCAAAATTCTCAAGCACCTCATCACTTTGTAAAGTTTTCGCATGGGCTTCAATTGGGTACACCTTGGGTTTATACGATTGCTCCTCTTCGCTTTGCAATTCTAGGCAATCAAAACTTATTACCATCTGACCCAATAGGTGTTCCATCCTTTGTTCACTTGCTTTTGTCTCTTGTTGGAATTCTTATAATTCTTACTACATATTATGTTGTAATTGTTGCATATCCTGTAGACATTGTAAATTGTTAGCAACAATATTATTAACAAGTTCTTCTAAAGATACAACTGAATCATGTTGGCTCTCCGAATCTTGGGCATTAGACCATTTGTTTTTTAGAAGTTGCCCTCCATCCTTCTGGGATTCTAGAGTATTCTCATGTAATTGCAAAATCAACTCTTCCAAAGATGGACCAGAGTCGTGATAGGAAGCTTCTGGTTTGTATGTGAATTGTTGTGCATCCTGCAAATTATTATGGAAGTAATTCTGGTGATTATCCCATCCATAACAAAAGTTAGGTTGATTAGTTCAAACATTGTTATTGGATTGAGAATATGAATTATAAAAGAAATTAATTCCATCCATATCGAATTTTTTTCACACGAAACAAAAAATGAAAAGATCACAAAATAACAGAAAAGAAATTACTTACGACAAATATATACAAAACACCAATTAAATCACAAACAAAAACTAAAACATGACACTCCCTGGTAACAGCGCCAAAATTTGACTGCACATCGTTACGCTAGTCAAAATAAAATAATTAGACTACTACTATAGCAGTGGCAAGTCTAGGTCGATCCTACAGAGAGTGTGTGTAAAGTTTATGGAATGAAATTAACCAGTGTTTAGGTTTAATGGGGGGTTTAATTTTTGAAAGAAAAAAATAAAATGAAACTAACTAATAAAAACAAATTAAAGAAAACATTAAAAAATAATAAAAGTGGAGAATTCGGTAGGGACCTAGTGCTTTGATTCAATCTCGGCCTACACTCTGATTAAACATATTTTATTAATTTGTTGTTCTTTAACCTCTCCTAGCAACTATTAATCATAGGTTAATAATTAACTCGAGTTTTCCCTTAGATTTTTTTTAATCAAGATACGATCGTTAATTAAACCTAACCACCAAATAATCTAGGATACGATCTCTAGATTTAATTAGGTAGTAGCATTACAAATTAGAAAAACCGATTAATCAAGGCAACAACCACATATGATGCGTCATTTAACCTAGATCATGTAATCCCTAATCATTATGAATCATTAGTCGCTACACATGAATTTTAACATCACTATTACGGATTGTATCAAAATTATAGCAATGGTTTTACAATTAATGATTTAATGAACACATTAAAATCATCAACTCACAATACCCAATAGGTTCATACACAAATAACCAAATAATAATAAAAATCCAATTATCTATACACAATACCCAAATCAATTAATATAGGATAACGCAATCAATTCCTAATAAGAGAAAGAAGTAACAAAAAAAAAACAATACTTAACCTAGATCATCGACGTTGATGTCACCTCTAAACCGACGTCGGGAGGCTTAGCCCTTCACGAGTCCTTCCTGAAAAAATAACTCAGCCCCCTTCTAATCTCTACCCAAAAACCCTTGTTTTCCCTCACTGCTACAAGCTTAGTTATTGTTGTTCACTGCCACTGTTGCATTGATTAGACAAATAAATGTCTACGCATTCCACCTCCTGTTTTCTCTCAAACCCTGCATGCTCCTGGTCACAACTTCTCCAAGCCATAGCCTAGCCAAGCCGTAGTCTAGCTAGGCTACTAGCTTAACACACCAGCTTCTGCGCCTCAGCCCACGCCTGCTCTGCGTTGTTTCTTCCTCTACTCTGCTTGTTGATGGGACAAATAAGGGTCGCCATTAGTTAAAACCTTGCTCTCCTTTCTCCTGGGACGCCACTTAAATGCAGAGTATGCATGCTTAACGCTTGCATTTAATGCATGCGTTAAACGCACAACTCATGCGTTTTACTCCTAGCCCATATAGCCTTCTCTTCATGTTGTTTTAAGCTCCATTCCAAGTTGTTTTCGTTGCTCTTGGCTTCCAAGCTTGGCCACTTTAATTCTTCTTTGTCCTTTTTATTTTTCTTTTCTTCTCTTTGACTTTTATTTTCTTTTGCTTGTTCCGTGAAGACAAGCAAAAATAAATCTTTAAAAAATGAGCCACATGTGGTATTTTCGACTCACTTTAACTTCTTTACTTCCAAATTGTACCTAAAATCATATATGAGTTAAAGTGAATATCTTAAGCATTTTCATGTCAATAATCACTAAATGTTAATTTCATGTAATAATCTCTAAATGTTATGGGATAAAAGTGTTAGAAATGGGTCTCTCCTTACATGGAGGGATGCCATAGTTGAATCAAATATTGCAGCACCGATTTAGGTACCGCATTATTTGAAAGAAAAGCAAGAAGACAGCTGCAAGGCAGCTGTCTTAGGCGGTGGAGTGCCTATATAAGGCACTCCCTGCTTAAGAAACAAAACATACAGAAAAATTCAGAGAGAAAAACCAGAGCTTTGTTTTGCTCTGAAGTTAGGAAATACATTCCTAAATGGTTGGTGAGTGATAAAATAGTGAGGTTAGTTTTTTAGGTTAGAAAACACCTTGTGAGCCACTATTTTGGTTTGTCTCTGTATACCCATTATTTGTAATAGTGGAAGAAATATTCTGAGTTTTGTCCGTGGACGTAGCCCAAAGTTAAAGATGAACCACGTTAAAAATCCTATGTCCATTTTGCTCATTTTATTTTTTCTTTTCACAAAATACACTCGCTGCGCCCAACAACAATTTCTTAACTTATCCATTAAATGTCTATATCCTTCATATATGCCCCACCCCAACCTTCTGAAAGTTACACACTAAACTAACCCTAGGGTGCAGGTGAGTTGGTAAAGAGCTCTTCTGATTTAAGTGAGATTACGGGTTCGAACCGTCCTCATGTATATAGCCGTTTAAAATTTGGGACCAGAGCTTTGCCTCCTGCAAGGGACTTACCCGGTTTGAGCGGGGATTAGTCTGAAAATGGATGGCTTAAAGGTGTCTTCCCATAATTGAGACCCTCCTAGAATACCTCGTGTGAAAAAAAAAATTACACACTAAACTCGTCTCGTCTTGTCTTGTCATTCTTAAGGTTTTTGTTTGTTTGTTCCTGACTAATATCTCGTTAAGATTCTCTCACCCTTATTTTAACACAAATGATGACAACTAACCAAGTCTAATTGAATCCATCATAGGCTTTTCCTAATTCGGCCCTGATATATAACTCAATTTTTTTCGATCAGATCGTAGACGAGAGATCAGTCTCTAAATTTAAATTTAACTCAAATTTTGATTAAATCGAAATTAGTTTTGTTAAGTTTAAGATAGATTAATTTCATCTAAATTTTAATTGAGAGCTTCTAAATTTACATCTAATTTAAAAATTGAATTGAATTCGATTCTATTAAATTTGGGATAAATCGAATTAAACTCGATTATTTATAATATAATATATGTATATATGTTTATAAATATTAATACGTAATATATTATATTAAAAATTATGAAGTATTTGATAAATTATTAAAAAGGTAAATATAGGTCATTATTGATAGAAATGGAAATAGAAAAGTATTATTAGTGAGGGATAGCTCGATTACATTTCCTCCTCTAAAGCGAGTATTCAACTTGGAGCTTTATCATTAACTATACGAACTAGTTCCAGCTTCTCAGACACTTGCTTTAATGGCGGAACTATAACCATTCTGGTCATCATAGTACTTTGACCAAAGCATAACACCTCCATACTTGGCTGAACTCTTTATCACCGGCAAGATTTGAGAAGTCAACACGTTCGGTGGGATATAACCGCTTCCGGCTGCCTGAGGAGACGC
>JAOTIZ010022741.1:0-10211 GCA_027123425.1 Erythroxylum panamense | reverse complement strand
TTAAGAATGTGTCAATTAATGATTTAAGCTTTTTCAATTTTACCAATTTTGATTATCAATTTTACAATTTCACATTTAATTATTAATTTCACATTTGATTATCAATTTTACATTTAGGTTTAAATGTTGATTTGATTATCAACTTTCAATTTCAAGTTTTAACAATCAATTAATCAACATCAACAATTTAACTTTAAAGTTTAAATTTAAACACTAATGACCAATGTGAAGCACACCTCACGGCCATAAGGTTAATCATAAGCACTAAATTATCATTAAATAAAATACATATACAATTAAACTCTAACATTTCAAATTCTCAAACTCAATCTCAAATTTAATTGCTCAAACTCAAATTCAATCTCATTCATCAATAATCCAACAATTCAATATCAATACCGTAAATCACAAACCAATTTCTACCATTCAATATCGTAAATCACCATTCCAAATTTCTAATCCACTTCCAAAATGGCAAAATCCAAATCCAATTTCAGCTCAACTTCAACATTCACAAATGACAAAAATCTTCCAAATTCAACTTCAATATCCATTTCCATTTCCCGTTCCCAGTCGAAATCCAACATCTAATTTTTTACCCAAATCTATCGATTGGATCCAACACTGTATATTCACAACAAATAACACAAATTTTTAACCCCAATCCAGCATTATCCAACTACCAACATAATCAAAGAATAAAAAAATTTCAAAATGCCATGAAAAATGAAAAAAATAAAAACACATACACCCAAAACAATCGGGTCTTCACCTCTTTGGGTCGACGTCAAGTCGTGTGGTGCGTTGAAGGAAGAGAGACGGTGAGGAGGAACGAAAGGACCGAAGGAGTGGGCTGAGGTCGAACTGTTAACGGGAGAGAGAGAGATCGCCAACCGCGAGGAAGGACGAACCAACGGTCGAAGGAGGAGGAGACGTCGATGGCAAGGAGATGGCGACTTCACGAGGAGAGAGTCAGAGAGAGAGAGAGAGAGAGAGATCGGAGAAGACGAAGAGAGAGGACAGAGGAGTAGCCAGAAACGTGGAAGAATCGAGAAGGGGGTAATTAGGTTTAACTTTTGAAAATTACAAGTTAGTCCTTGCAATTTTTGGAAGTTATGGTATTGGCTAAAATTTTTGGTTCCGGCCGGTACCCACTGGTATTTGAGGTCGGTACTGACGTTTACCCATTTCGTACCATTTACCGGCTGGTACGGTACCTTCCGACCGGTATGGTACGAAATCCTACACCATGATTTGAATTCATTGCTAGAATACTTAATATAATCCGTAATTATTATGTTGAGATTCGTTTGTGGCAACTAATGGTTTCAAATTATTAGGGGGAACTTAACCTAGGTTAAATTACCCGAGCTTATGTGATTGTTGATTAGATTTGTCTATTTTTCATTTCATAATGCGATTATCCAATTAATCTAGAGAGCGTATTCTAGGTTATTTGATATTAGGTTTAATTAACTATTGTATCTTAATTAAATAAAACCTAAGGGAAAAATGGGATTAACAGAATTTTTGGTTAGTCTATGACTAATAGTTCTAGGAGACACATGAAACCATTATAAAAATGAAAGATGTTTAATCATGTGTAGGCCGAGATTGATTCGAGAACTAGGTTTCACACATATTCATCACTTTTATCGTTTTTGACTATTTTCTACGCTTAATATTACTTTATTTTCTCAATTTCTTCAAACTCAAAACCCCCTTTTATTTCCTTTGCATCAATTATTTTCATTACAAGAATTAACCAAACATTTCCTGTGGATATGATCCCGACTTACCACAACTAAAAGTTTTTAGTATGCAGAGTTAGGTAAATTTTACAGTACACTTGACACGCATTGTCAAATTTTGGCGCCGTTGTCGGGGAGTGGTGATTTAATTTTCTTTTTTATTTTAGTTGGTGTTTTCTGTATATATTTCTTTATAATTGTTTGTTTTCATTATTTTTTAGTTTTTAAACATTTGTTAGTGTTGGTGTATAGTAGTGACTAGATTTCCTTGTGGAGTACTTGAGAAACTTCGTCCAGAGATCGAAAGGAAATTGTAGAGATTACGAAGGAAAGCAAGAACAACTCCGGGAGTAAAACAAGCATATGGATTTGAAGAAACAATGGCAAATCTAAGAACACTACGGGAGTTGACTGCACCAGATTTAACCTAAAGGCCCTTATGCATTACATTTCGTAATTTTGATGAGCATGTTACCTTTGAACTTAAGTCTGGATTAATACATTTGTTGCCTAATTTTCATGACCTTATTGGTGAGGATGCGCATAAGCAACTTAAGGAGCTTGATGTAGTTTGTCTAAGCATGAAGCCTCCAACGGGTGGCAGACGAGCAAATCAAGTAGAGGGTTTTTCCATTCTCACTTAAAGATGCAACAAAGGACTGGTTGTTTGATCTATCTACTGGGAGTGTAAACACGTAGATAGAGATGAAACATAGATTCTTGGAAAAATATTTTCCAGCATTAAAGACAATGAGTATTCGAAAGGAAATCTGTGGCATAAAGCAACATAATGGAGAATCCTTTTACGAGTACTGAGAGCATTTTAAGAAGTTGTGCAATAGTTGTCCCCATCATAACATACCTGAACAACTCATTATCTAGTATTTCCACCGGGGTTTGTTGCCTATAGAGAGAAGTTTGGTTGATGCAGCGAGTGTTGGAGCATTTTGCGAAAAGACTCATATGGAGGTTCATATTTTGATTGAGAGAATGACCGCTAACATTTAACAAATCGACACTCACAACGGTGTTCGTCGTGTGAACGATGTAAATACTTCATTCATCGAACAAAACTTAGATGAGCTAACATCTTTTGTTAGAAAACATGTAGTTGGACAGGCACGTGTAAAGGTATGTGGAATATGTGCAAACACAATTCATCTGACTTATAAGTGCCCGACATTGTAAAAGGGAAGTATGAAGTATGAGAATGCTGTAGGAGGGAATTTTCCTAACCAGTATAACCCGTACTCCCAGACGTGTAACCCAGGTTGGAGGGATCATCCTAACTTGAATTACGAGAGGAATTGAAAGCATAACTACTTTCCAAATCAACCATAAGGACCACAACAATTCCAGCCAAGACCACAAATCTTCATCCTCAGTTTTAGGTACATCTTTGGAAGATTTGATTAAGTCCATTACTTATAATACTCTACAATTTCAGCAAGAAGTAAAATCGAGCTTCCAAAAGTTGGAATGCCAAATGGATCATATGACAGTGAGGATCAATTTTCTAGAGTTACAAAGTGGAGGACAATTGCCATCATAATCAGAGATGAATTTGAAGAATATTAGTGCAATCACCTTGAGAAGTGGTAGGAAGCTTGAGGACCCTAAAAAAATTACTTAAGGGATGGCTAATGAGGAAGGCATTGATAGGGAGCTCGAAGAAGAAAGGGATATGCCATCAAGTTCAAAGGTAAATGCTGAATTCCTAATTGTTGAAAAGATTAATCTTCCACCTTTTCCTAGCAGGTTAGCAAAGTCAATTAAGGAGGATAGGCATAAAAAGATATGGGAGACCTTTCAGAATGTTGAGATAAACATCCCATTGTTAGAGGTAATTAAGCAATTGCCAAGGTATGTGAAATTCCTAAAGTTAATTGTGTACGAACAAGAAAAAGTTATGAGGTAATGAAAGGATTAGGATGAGTGAAACTATTTATGCAATTTTCAAAAAGGAAATACCTCCTAAGTGTAAGGACCTAGGCATGTTTACTATTGCAAAATTAGTAACACTGAGATTAAATAAGCCATGCTAGATTTTGGAGCATCGATTAATGTTATGTCTCGTTCCAATGTATGCTTCTTTAAATTTAGGTCCATTAAAAGAAACTAGTGTTGCCATACAATCGACTAATCATTCTAATGCTTACCCAGATGGGGTGATTGGGGATGTGCTTGAGTAGGTAAATGAACTAATATTTCCTACTAACTTTTATATGGTTGACATGAATGATGAAACTTCCCATAACCCAATGCCTATCTTACTAGGGAGGTCATTTCTCAACATGACCCAAACTAAGATAGATGTTCCTGAAGGTACCCTCATGATGGAATTCGGTAGGGAAGTTACTCGTTTCAATATTTTTGATGTTAATAAGTAGTCCTATAATGACAACTTTATTGCTGCAATTAATGTGATTGACCTTTCAGTGTAGGAAGATTGTAAGTAGAAATATACAAATAAACAAGAAGCGATTTCCACAAAAGAGATAACCAAAGCTTTTAATGTCTCGCCAAAAATCTTTACTATTAGTTAAAAAGTGATTCTTTATTGTGCTAAATGTAAATTGTTTCCGCATAAATGTCATCCTTATTGGGTTAATCCTTTCCTTATGGTGTAGTAGAGATTTAAATTTTAAAAATAGGGAAGACATTGCATATAGGTGGTCATCGACTCAAGTCTTATTTTGATGAAGGTCAATGATTGAGCTCAAGTTTATCATCTAAATTGACAACACTTTTATGACTGTTACTACATTTTTTGACTCCTAATTCTTGATTTTATGCTTAAATTAATCCTTGAGTGTGCATTTTTATTTTATGTAATTTGATGGTAAAAATTGTTACAAGTTGACATTATAAATTTTTCCAAGAACAATTGATACTGCAAAATTGCTATTTCTGATTGTAGGAGCCTCAAGGGAAAGGAGTCAATGGGCTTAAATGGAGTTAGCATGAGTACATGAGCTTCAGGATGTTCGCCACGACAAACCAGAACTGTTGCTGCGATGCAACATGAAGGAAAAGCTCGCCGCGATGTAAATTAATTATTTCGCCGCGGCGAACGATCCAACAAGCGTACGCCGTGGCGCAGCTTGTCTGTCGCTGTGGCGAACTGTCGAAAACCAGACTTAAATTAGAAAATTCTCTAACTGTTCCGACCCGACCCGTGACCCAACATATAAAATCATGCCAAATTAGGTCATAAGGGACGATCACTCTGGGGCAACAAAACACAACATCGTCCGACTCTTCACTCTCAACTTTCATCCATTGACTACCTCCACTGTCAACTTCACCATCTACTGCTGCTGCTACCATGGGTAACATCAGAGCTCTTGCGGTTGTGAGGATTTCCGACGCTATGCTTGGCTAGAACACCTATTCCTCTTGAAGATGTAGCGATGGCTTGAGTTCGATGAGCTTCAAAAGGGAGTTGTTTTACATTGTCAAGTTTAACTGCATAATTGTAAACTTCTGAGTTAGGGTTTATGGCCGTGTAGTTAGATTAGCTTGATTAGAGTTTAATCAAGTGCTGAACAATGCTTGTGTTATGGATTTGCTTATGTAGAACTTTGATGCTTAATATATGAGGTCTCATATATGTCTTTGTGGTGATTGTGTTAACTCTCTTTTATCTGCCTAGTTGTGTTTGATATTGAGATTAAGCTTAATCCATATTGACCACTTGCATTAGCTCATCCATTAATACAAACTAAGATGCATTTAACAAGGTTTTAAGAAATGGAGTTCATTAATTAAAACCTTGGACTTAAAGAGTTCTTTAAGGTTTATCATTCGAAAACTTAGTGAATTTCTCTCCCGAAAGATTTGTTTTGAACCATGATAGCCAAAGCTCATTTTCAAGAGGATTTTATCATATTTGATCATTGTTTGAGTTTTTTTTTACTTTTCACCTGCCAAAGATCCAAAAATACATTTTTATACATTTTTCTTTCATTTAGTTCAATCTTCTAAATTTTTACAAATGATCCAAACTTGGAATTAAATTTTTTCTTCGGTTTCCAAGGGTTTAATCATTAGATCAAATGAGAGCCGATCAATGTCTAAGTTCATTCTTCATTGTCATCTTCTTCAAATGTTCTTTCCGTTCATAGAGTTTTCCATTAAGCACCTTCTAAGAGATATCTACGCTTTCCCTTTCTTACCCTAAACCCACCTTGCTATTTGTGTCTTCTACCCTAAGAAAAAACTAGAAGCTGGTCATTGTGCACAGTGAAATACGTAAATTGCAGGGGGTTTAGGGCTTGAAGATTTTGGAGTTTTAGACAGGTAAGTAGTGCATAAATACTTTAGAGTTAGTGATTTATGAAAGAAAGTTGAGGAGTTACTGTTATCTGCATGAAAAGTGACATTTATGAGTATATTCATAAATATTGGGTCATTGGGAGGAAATAAATTCAGTTATAGTGTTAAATTAGTTTTTGAAATTTTTTTGGTGTTTTGGTGATGTAAAATATTGAAAGTTTGAAAATCTGGAAAATGTTTACTGAATATACTTCAGTCTTTTAACCACAACGTTTTCTCTAGTTATCCAAACGAGATGATTCTTAATTTAGATTAAATTAGAGATATATGGCTACATTTCTTATGAAGACATTGAATTTAAATTCTATCTCTAAGAATCTCAAACTTTGTCATGAAGTTGAGAATTGGGTGCAGTACATTGGAGCTGAATGTAAAATTCATGTTCTAACTTCGAGAGAAAATCTAGATTAATCTAGATAGATTTTGGCAAAGTTGTCTTCTTGGAAGTTGTAGATGATCTTTCCAACTTTCCAACGAGATAAAGTTTGTAAATTTTGGATATCGGAGTTGAGAGATATGGGCATTACAAGTTGTAATGTTGCATCGTCTTAGTTTGACTTTTGCTTCGTCTTAGTTTGACTTCTGCTTCGTCTCAATTTGCGTCGTCTTAGTTTGCTTCATCTTAGTTTGCTTTGTCTTAGTTTGACTTTTGTTTCATCTTAGTTTGCTTCGTCTCAATTTGACTTTTGTTTCGTCTTAGTTTGACTTCCTCTTCGTCTCAATTTACTTCGTCTTAGTTTGACTTTTGTTTCATCTTAGTTTGACTTCTGCTTCATCTTAGTTTGTATCGTCTTAGTTTGCTTTGTCTTAGTTTGACTTTTGTTTCATCTTAGTTTGACTTCTGCTTCGTCTTAGTTTGCTTCGTCTCAGTTTGTTTCGTCTTAGTTTGACTTTTGTTTTGTCTTAGTTTGACTTCTGCTTCATCTCTGTTTGCTTCATCTTAGTTTGACTTTTTACATCGTCTTAATTTGACCGTCTTAGTTTGACTTTTCGCATCGTCTTAGTTTGACTTTCTGCATCGTCTTAGTTTATATAATCATCTTATGTCCTATTTATGATCCTTTTAGAAGTAGAATCTCACTTTGTGGTCTTCATAAAAGTTGTAGATCTAGACGTTTTCTTTCAAATTGACTAAAAAAAGTCAATCTGACATCTGTAGCAAAAGTTATGGCAATTGCGCCAAGATATGTACAATTTGAGTAAAGACATGAACATGTTAGATTCTTTTGGCCATAACTCCTTCTCTAAACATCCAAATGACTTGATTCTTGAACCATTGGATTTGTAAGACCTTTCTATACATTTATACTAAAAATCATTGCCCTCTAAATCAAACTGAGAAAGATTGAGTGAAAAAGGTTGAACGGGTACAGTGAGTGTATTCTTAAATAGTATAAACTGTTGTTATTTTACTGAACATACTTCAATATTTTGATGATATCTTGATTTATAGAACTCCAAATAAGATGATCTCTGATTTTTGGTGAACTAGAGACATGGAGATACAAATGGTATGAAGAAATTAGAATCTAATTCAGTCTCTAAGATGTTTAAATTTCATATGGAAATTGTGCATAGTACATCATTTTGTACAAGAGCAGTCCAAAATTGTTTGAGGTATATCTTCCTATTTACTAAACCAAGTTGAGTGATTTTGGTATGAATGGATTCATAGGCCATAAATTAATAATTTTATAGAAGAGAGTATGACCCAATTACTTCAGTTTCACTTTCTGATTTAATGAAGTAGACCCAAAAGGGGTGACTGGGAAAAACAAAGATGAGTTTTGATATGAGAATGATCTTGTGATAACATTGATGGATTAATACCCGGGGTTGTCATGAACATGCATTGTACATATTTCATTGCATTCATGTGCATTATTAAATACCTATGATTGTGCAAATTGTGATATATGTGTATGTTATTTGTTATATAGGAGCAATTGGAACGTCAACCCACAAATGTTGCCAAAAATTCCAGGCATTAGTTTCGGGAGCAACTTGTGAGTCAACCTAGATGTTTTCCTATGATTGATTTTTTCTGAATGGATTTGATTTATTTAAACTTCCATATTATTGAAATGTTTGTGATTTGATTCTGAGTTCCGAACTTGAAGTCCGAGGAGTATAATAGTTGGGCATGTATTGGAAGTGCTTTGATTTATTGTGAAATTCTATATGTTTTGTGATTTCTCAACGAAAGTTGAATGCCAGACTTAGGTCTGATGAATGTAAGTTTCTGATTTATCATCATATGTGATATGACATGATCAGTATGTGATGCACTTCATAAAAATTCATGCTCAGATAAAGGCGTTGTGATTTGAGTGGCCAGTTTGAAGCGCTTCCACATAGAGCTTTGCTCCCTGAACTCTGATTCTGCATGTAGAGCTATGCTCCGTGAACTCTGTTCTAACTGAGCCCTATGGGCCAGTATTTATGTAAGTGATTGGCACTCAGTCACAACAATAAGAATGAACACAAGTCTCATGCATATATCATTATAAGACTGAAGATATTGAATGACTATATGACATGACATATTATATGAGTATCTGAACAATAAATGTATGCTTAAAATGAGTAATTATGCAATATGCGAAATGTGTATAAGATCCGGTGAATTCATCAATGATGGTTCACTCATTAAGTTCGCAAAACTCATCAAAATTGCAACGTTGTCTTTTCAGGACCGAGAGAAGACTCTAGCTACTGAGGGGCTCTACTGCCATGTTGTTTTGTGTTTTGATGAGAGAAGTCATGGCTCAAAGGTCGGTCAGCTAGTAATTTTGGGTGGCTTAGATAGTTTTGATGTATTTTCCTCTTTCATGTAGTACTCCTGTATTGGATTTTGTGAATGTACATATAGAACTTGTTAAAAGACACAATGTAGACATTCGATGTTTATGAAATGAAATGAAGAAAAAAGTTGGTTTTTAAATACTGTGGATTTCATATGATGCTTTACAAGTGATTATATACCATGCCATGTGGAGTGAGTGTAGTGATAGAACGTAGCGTGCCCTTATCCTCTGGTATGTGTCGGAATAACCTCCGGGTGCTCCGGTGCGTATCCCTAAGTAAGGGGGTGCTACATTTAGGTGGTATCAGAGCATGGTTTAGCATCTGTTGGGACATATAGGAATGTTAAGCATGGATTATCGTGAAAAATGCTGATAATGGTTGAAGTTATTATTTGTTATAGGTCATCCGCTTTAGGTGATCAGATTGATCAACCAACTGACCAAGGATCTGTAGGAGCCAGTAGAGAGTCCTCGGTACCTCGATATGAGGGATTACCTCCTAGAGTTCCCAAGAGAAGGGAGAGGAGGTATGATAGGCTACAGAAGCAGGGAGCTGTGGACTTCTATGGCAGCACAAACCCTGCTGAGGCCGAGAGATGGTTAGAGAGAATGAAGAGAGTATTTGATCAGATGGACTGCGAGCCTGATGAGAGGTTTGACTATGCAGTATCATTACTGCAGGGCCCAACTTACTAGTGGTGGAAGACTGTTTCAGGCAGTACCACCAGGCCTTATCAATTGAAGTGAGAAGACTTTCTGAGGGTCTCCAGAGACAACTACATTCCTAATGTTGGGTCCCGTTTTCGAAACCCAACCTCGGAATCATAAATCGAACAACAAAGTGGCGGAAACGAAAGAACGGATCATAAGGCGAAAATGGGCCAAGCGGCAAGACAAATGAACGGACGTAATCAAAACCGAAAGTCAAAGTGAGCGAAATCCAAAGAAATCAAATCGGATCAAAAAGCGAAGGAATTGGAAGCGCGTGCGGAACTAAAAGAATCGAAAGGCTGCAATCAAACTTAAGGTCAAATTTCGACATCCGAGAACGCAAACTTTTTAAACAAAACAAACGTTCAGCGTTAGAAAACTATAGAGACACTTGGTCTAAACCAATTCAAATCGGTATAATTTTTTTATTTTTTTTCATCATCCAAAACAATACAAATTTCCAATTGGAATTTATCCACATTCAAATCTCCATTCATAAGATTCTTCTTATACAAAACATATCCCTGTTTTTTTAGATCTTATTTTTCTTTTGCCATCAAAACTCACACATGCTATAAACCAATATTCATATACAATAAGCACT
>JAOTIZ010022671.1:0-10214 GCA_027123425.1 Erythroxylum panamense | reverse complement strand
AGATTATATCCAATCTTTTGGATATCTCATAACCTTTTTTTATCCAATTTAATTCTAAACTTAGTAGATAATACATGCTTCAACTAAGCTTCACATCCTTAAATCATTAAATTTGACTATTTGAAAGACTTAGCATTTCATACCTAATATGAAATCTTGCTAATTCATCTAATTAGAACAATTAAAGGTAAGTAGTTGTACTAGACATCAATATAGAAGAAATAAGTATTACATTATACAATATCTCATATTATATATTTCTCTTATATAAAACCATACTCTTATGAATTTTATTTGTGAAGGTATTCACAACATAATCTCATTCCCTGTAAATAATAAAAAATCTAAAACTTTCTATAGTGTTCTCATTGAAGTGTTTCAGCATTCTCAATGCTTAATTTTTACTGAGATTTTAAAAATTAAACTTTTCAAAATTTTAAATCACTATCTTATTTAATACACATGACTATATAACATGAAGTCATTAGTAATCTAATGAAATATAAACATTATTCTTTTATGAATTATTATTCCACCCAATACATCACATGTATAAGATTTAACAATTCAATGCCATCATCATTTTTTCACCAAAAATTGATTTGGTTATTATTTAACTTAACAAGTTTCATAAGTTTTATACGATTTATAATCAAAAGGATACATATATCCTTGTATGTAATTTTATGATTATCCAACTTAGTATTCTTGCCATAAAAGGATAGTCTCGGTTATCCAACTTAGTATTCTTGTCATTTATGTTAAACATAAGTCTCCTGTGATCCAATACATATAAATTATTTGTATAAACTTGGATCAACTACTTTAACTCAACAATCTATTTCTTATCATGCTTTGAACATTGTAATAATGTTGAATCTATATTCAGTATCGAATACTCATAAGCATGAACTAGAAATATATGTGATCTCTATCATATCATGTATAGGCAAAGAAAAGCCATGCAATTATTTTCTTCTTATGACAACTATTATCATACTATAGCAAAGCCTTTAATTGATATCCAAGTTTATGCTTTTAATAAGCTAAATTAAGTGAAACAATTTTATTAAGGAACATTACTAGTTTAAGCATAGTTTTTATGTGGTGCCTCTGAGCTGCAAATGGAATGAAAATTGCATCAGGTTTAAGAGGCATAACTTAAGTTCATAATATATATATATATATCCGTTTTCACACCCATGTATTGCGTTGCTCTTTTTATGATTCAGTATCAACCTTGCTTCTCTTTCTTGATTATTATTAGAGTTGTTTAGGGGCTTGCTAGGCATGTCTTCTTTAGTTTGTATTGGGCATTAGAACAGGAGTGAGGAGTGATGACTTTGAACTTTGATGAAAGAACAAGGGCTAGTCCTTTCGTGAGTTTCAGGTTTAGAAGAAGAAAAGATGTTGACAGGTTACAAATAGGTTCTTAGAACATTGGGTCCCTTACGAGGAAGTCTTTATAATTAGTGAAGACTTTTGACAAGTATAAGATTCATATAGTGTGCAATCAGGAGACAAGTTGGACGAGGCTAAAGCAAAAAGATTAATAGGTTTAAATTTTGGTATCTAGGGGGTTCAAGATGACGTACAAAATGAAGTAGATATCTTGGTTGTCAAGGAGCTGATATAATATGTTGTGTGGGTAAAAAGGGCTAATGATAGGATCATGTCCTTAAAGATTGTGGTAAAGGTGTTGTTATAAATATAATGTGTGCTTGTGCACCTCAAATATGTAACATATCACGTTTCTGTTAAGCCTAACACAAAGTACAACCTTGGAAAATTCAGTTAGATTCCTTTGTCTAGTTCTAAATCCATTAAGGAAAAAGGTTAGATTTTCTAGAGACGATACAGAAATAGTAAACACCAAATCCTAAAAATGTCTAACTCTTGCTACTCTTATAAATAGAGAGCTGTAAATGTGCAATTACTCAGATATCTGTCAAACTATTTTCTAACATGATAAATAGAGAGCTGTAAATGTGCAATTGCTCAGATATCTGTCAAACTATTTTCTAACATGATAATTGACGTAAGGTCAAAATTCAACATATTCCAGTGCACAAAGCTTTCTGATTTGAGAGGGTTAGGCTATGTTTGATTGGACATAAGATTTTTAATAGAATATAATAGTTTATAATGGAATGGAATGTAAATGGATGTAATATTAAAAAATTATTGTTTGGGAGGGATGGAAGGGTTTATAATGTAATATAGTGAAATGTTGTTTAGATGAAGGACTTATAATGTAATATAATATAAACTTGTTTATTATTTTACATTCCATCCTAAACTTCCCAAATTAGAGGTTTTTCATTTTTACTATTTAGGATGGAATGAGATGTAATATGAAACCCTCCTCTACTATTTCATTTCATTCCATTATAAACACTCCTTCCAAATGATGAAATAATATTTCATTTCATTCCATTCCATTAATAAACTCCTAACCGAACATAACCTAAAGGAAAGGTCATCAATATACACAGCCTTCTTTTTGTAATTTTCATAAAATAGCTTTTCCGTAACTCAAATATGTAATTTTGTGGTTACAAAAGACCAATTTTTATCAAATGACCCAAATGTAACGTGAAAATAATAAATGATTTATTTTAACTATCTTTAATCTTGTCTCCAATAGATGCATGCTCTACAACTCTCGTCCTCAGAGTGCCAAACACTTGTTCTTCGATTGTTCCTACACCCAAATAACCGGGAGTCGAATGCTAGGCTGAATAGCAACTTTGTGAAACTTTAGCTTAAATTCAGCTTCCCCTGTTATGCTTTCTCCCCTGTTTTGTTTAATGGCTTGTCTGGGGTGTTCTTTGCTAGAGAGTAGAGACTTACCTGGGTTGTTCTGATCTCTACTTTTGATTAAAGTTGTCCGGATAGAAAATTTCTGTTTTAGATGAAGCTGTTACTGTTGTTATCACATATACGAAGTTAAGTTTTCAAATTTCAAATTTAAAAAGAAAGGAGAAATAAAAATCATTATAAAATTATAAAAAAAATTCAACTCAATTTATTGCAATAATAGCTTGTATTCATTAAGCTGTTTAGTTAAAAAGAATACTTGAGAGTGAAATTCAAACAATCAGGAGTCGCTACAAGTTTTTGCTACAACAATTCAATAATCAAATTCTTCAAACATTGTTGGTGTCTTTATTGTCTATCTTTTTGTGTAATAATTTTCTTTGTTTTTGATGGTTGAAGTTATACTTAATAAGAATTAATCTTGCTTTATGTCAAAGTATATTTTGGAACTAAATATAAGGAACTGCGACGATTTTTGGGATAAAAAGAGCTGAACTAGGCATTGAGCCTAACTAGACATGGCCTCATGCAGTGATACCTGGAAGCACACATCAGCTAGAATGAACAAAACGTAGTCCTTGGGCCAACATGCAAGCAGTAAAACGGTGCAGCATGCAAACGTTGAAAGAAAGATCAGCTAAATGACAAGGAAACAAGAAGAAAAAGCAGCACATAGAGACCAAAACGCAATGCAGCACATGATGGGGAGCAAGGAACGACGACTCACGGACACACAACAAGCAACCAAAACGTAGACGTTTGGAAGAGAGGCGTGAATAGTCAAGCTTGCAAGGTTTTAGAGTTAGGGTGGACCAAAACTACATCTTAAATTGTCACATCAAGTGGCAAGAGTGGGGGGCTGAAGAATATAAAACGACTCAGCCCAAAACGTTGACGTTGGGAAGGAGGGTTTAAAGAGAGACGTGAATAGTGAGGTGGGCTGTTGAGGTTTAATTGTCCCATCGATAAAGAGTGAACAAGGAATGAAAAGTGAGCAACATTAGAAGGAAAAAATGAAAGAAGAGATGGGTGAAAGAGGAGAATAGGGGCTGACGGTAGATAGCAAATAAAGAAGAGGGCTAGCGGCAGAAAAGAAGACCAACGCCCACGACAGTCCCAACGCCGGTGACAGTCCCAAATAATTAGGAAAAATTATGAAGTTGGGTAACTAAACATTTATTTCTTAGTTTACGGAATCCTAGTTATTGAACTCTGAATGTTGTGAGACTTTTGTTCTTTATTTCAATCGATTTATTAGTCAATTATTAATTTTTTTTTGGATTATTGTTTGATTTTACAGCTAGGTGCGCAACTAGTTTGTGATTTTATTTGATCAATCGCTAGATTAAACAGGTTGACATTCAATTCTTTTAATCAAAAGTAGCAACTAGGATTTTTGTCTACTACGTTAGGGACATGATTATAGGAAAAATAGTTGTCTAGGCTAAATATACATTGTATGAATGTTGTCTATTTCGTCGATTTTCTTGTTTCGTAAAACTATTAGTTAATTAAATCTAAGATCACATGCAAGTTGTTGATTAATAAGAGTTAATTCAAATACATGTTTTGGTTAACTAAACAAAAGAGAAAATAGGTAAATAAATTTACCACGATGAATGCTTAACTAATAAATTGGTTATTTTTAGTGTCGATGATCAACGCAAGTTCAATAATGAAGGAAATTGAAAACCAAGATTTGTTTTTATTGATTTTTAAATTCTCATTGTGTTTTTATTAGTTATTTTCAATTTTGTACTCCAATTAAATTCTATTTAATTCACAATTTAAAACCTCCTTTTATTTCATAATTACTAATGTCTAAATTCCTCGTGTGAAGATCCCTACTTTCCACTACTATATTAATTTGTGTTAAAAGAAGTTAGTTTCTTTTTATATTTGGTTGCAGGTGACAGCGGTCACTAAAGTTTGGTGCCATTATCGGGGAATTTTTTACTATTTATGTACATTACTCATTCGAATCAATATGAAAATTTGCAGTACAATCTTGAAATTGAGAAAACAACAAAGGCATTAAGAAAGCAGAAGAAAGAAAGTCAACAAGTACTGAGAGCATAATGACAGAGGGAAAGGAACATGGATGCAAATTGCACTTTACTCCATCTGGCTGCTCTAGCTGAGGACCGACAGCTGCACTGCATTAATTTTCTAAATTGGGGTGATAATAACACTTTCGAGTTGAAGTCATGAATGATTCACATATTACCCACTTTTCGAGGCACATTGGGAGAAGATCCTTATAAGCATTTGAAGGAGTTTGATGTTGTTTGTATGGGGATGAAGCCCACTAATGTCACTGAAGAGCAGATAAAGCTGAGGGCTTTTCCCTTTTCTTTGAAGTATTAGAACATGGGCAGAGATGAAGAAGTTACTTCTAGAGAAGTTTTTCCCAATTGCTAGGGTCATCAATATCAGAAAAGAAATATGTAGCATCCAAAAAAATGCAGGGAGTCATTATATGAATATTGGGAGAGATTTAAGAAGTTGTGTGCATGTTGCCCCCATCATCAAATCAGCGAGCAACTGTTGATTCAATACTTTTATGAAGGTCTTTTACCGACTGAGAGGAGTATGATAAAACACCACCAGTTGCATGGGATTTGATCTTAACTATGGCTTTTAACTCTCAACAATTTGGAGCTCAAAATGATTATGGTTCAAGACATGTTAATAAGATGGGAGTTTCATCGTTGCAAAGAAGAATAGATGATTTGACTTCTTTGGTGCATCAACTTGCGGTATCTAGGAAAGAGGAAGTTAAGAATTATGGTAATTTTTTCTATGGTTGGCCATCCCACAGATATGTGCCCCACTCTACAAGAAGACCAAGTTGAAGAAGCCAAGGCAATGAGTGGTTATTTGGGACAACCTCAAAGGAAGTATGACCCATTTTCAAATACATATATTCCAGGTTTGGTGAGATCATCCAAACCTCTGTGATGGCAAAAATAAGGGATAATAAGCAAGTTCTAATTTTCAATCATATAAGGAGCCTTAAGTGCCTAGATAGCAACAGTAAATGGGACAAAGTTCTGGTGAAAATAATTCTTTAGAGGACATAATCAAGACATTGGCCACAAATACTATGAACTTTCAACATAATACCATGAAATTTTAGCAAGATACTCAAGCCAACATACAGAATCTTGAGACTCAAATGAGCCAAATGGCGATTGCCATCAATAGGATGGAGGCACAAAATTTAGGAAAGTTCCCTTCTCAACCTGAGATGAATCCAAAGAAGAGTGCTTGTGATATCACACTTTGAAGTGGTAAAGAGTTAAAGGAACCTAACCCAAAGGTCTCTAGGCTAGAGGTTAAAGAAGAAGTAGAGAAAGAAGTTCCAAAGTAGTCACAAGAGAAAAAGGAAGGTGATTCTTGCATTGTCATACCTAAGTTCAGTGTACAACCTCCTTTTCCTAGTCGTTTTGCCAAGCAAAAGAAGGAGGAGCAACATAAAGGAATTCTAGAAACTTTTCGCAAGGTACAGCTAAATAATCCTTTGCTTGATATTATCAAATAAATTCCTCATTATGCTAAATTTCTTAAGGAACTCTGTACCTCAAAGAGAATGTTAAGTGGCAATGAAAAGGTGCGATTGTGTGAGAATGTTTCTGCTGTGTTTCAAAATAAGTTACCTCCTAAATGTCCAGATCTAGGTATGTTCACAATCCCTTGTAAAATAGGTAAGCTGAAAATTGAGAAAGCATTGTTAGATTTATGTGCGTCGGTTAATGTTATGCCCCAATCTATTTATAAATTTTTAAATAAAGGGCCTTTGAAAGAAACTGGAGTCATAATCTAACTTACTGATCAATCTAATGCCTATCCTAAGGGTGTTCTAGAGGATTTCCTAGTTCAAGTTGATAATATGATTTTTCCATTTGATTTTTATGTCTTACAGATGGGTAATGAAGATTCATCCACTTCAGTCCCAATTATATTAGGAAGACCATTTTTGAAAACTTCCAGAACAAAAATTGACGTCTATGATGGATCTTTGACTATAGAATTTAATGGTGATGTGATTAAGTTCAATATTTATAATGCTATGAAATTTCCTAATGATGATCAATCTTTTATTTCTGTGAGTTTTCTTGATAATTTAGTACAGGAAACATTTCGTGTAGATGGACTAGATAAATTATGGATTGCATTGGAAAATAGCTTGGATATTCAGGAAGGAAAAACACTAGCTAATTATCTTGCCATTCTTGACGAGCTAGATACCACTATCCAGATTTTAGAGTGGAGCAAATACTTAAAAGAACAGGTACATTTTTTGGAGCTAACTAGAAATAATTCTAAGTTGTTGCCATCTCTTATACAACCACCAAAATTGGAATTGAAGGCTCTTCTAGGTAACTTGAAATATGTGTATTTAGGTGAGTATGAAACTCTTCATGTTATTATTTCGAGCAGACTAACATCTTTGTAGGAAATACAATTATTGGGTATGATGAAAAATTACACAGATGCTTTTGGATGGACTGTAGCATATTTGAAAGGGGTTAACCCATCAATTTGTATGCACCGAATTCTATTGGAAGATGGAGCTAAGGAAACAAGGCAACCTCAACGAAGTTTGAACCCACCAATGATGGAGTTAGTCAAGAAGGAGATTCTGAAGCTCCTCGATGCTGGAATAATGTATCCAATTTTAGACAGTAAATGAGTAAGACCAATACAAGTGGTTCCTAAGAAAACTGGTGTAACTGTAATAGACAACACTTCAAGTGAATTGGTACCCACCCATGTGCAAAATGGGTGGAGGGTTTGTATAGATTACCAGAAGTTAAATTTTGTTACACGTAAAGCTCATTTTCCACTTCCTTTTATTGACCAGATGCTTTAAAAACTTGTAGGGAAAACACTTTATTGTTGTTTAGATGGTTATTCAGGTTATCACCAAATTTTTGTTGCACTAGAGGACTAAGACAAAATGACTTTCACATATCCTTTCGACACCTTTGCGTATCAAAGAATGCCATTTGGATAATATAGCACACCTGCCATGTTCCAAAGGTGTATGGTAAGTATTTTTCTGATAATGTGGATGACTGTATTGATGTTTTTATGGACGACTTTACAGTTTATGGTGAGTCTTTTGATACTTGCTTGATTAACCTTGAAATTTTTTTGAAACGTTGCATTAAAAATAACTTGATTCTAAATTATGAAAAATGCCATTTTATGGTTGATCAAGGGATAATCTTGAAGTAAATCACTTGTTAATATAGAATTCACGTACAATATACGAAATACACAAGAAGGGGGGTTGAATTGTGTAATCTTTTTGTAAATACAAAAACTTTGATATTTCTTGAAAATAACCTTTTCAATTGTTAAAAAAAATACCAAAAGTGTTATACAAAAATAGCTACGTATTTACATCACAAATAACTTCTATATACTTGTCTAAGAACAAGAAAAATTGAAGTGAAAGGTTAGAAGATAGATGCTGTGATTTTATACTGGTTCATCCCAAACCTTAGTCTACGTCCAATCCTCAAAGTTTGTCTGAGATTTCACTACACTTCCTCAAATTTACAAGTATTCTTTTATTCCTTTCAGAGCCTCTTCAGGTCTCTTACACAAAGTACTTTTCTGTTATCTTAGCCTCTCCAGGCTCTTAGCCTTTTCTTTCTCTCACTAGAAAGATATTGTAAGCTTTTTGATATAGTAGAGTTTGCTCTCTTGTATCGCACTTTTGAATACATAATTTTTCTTTGTAAGTAAAAACTTGAAAGCTAAAAGATTTTTTAGTCTTTGACTACGATTAGTATTTATAGCCTAAGTTTCCAACTACTTCTTGATAACTGTTTCTTGCTTCTTGTAGAAACCGTTATTCAGTTGAGTTCTGTAACTAACTTCAACTGACTAACTGTCCGACGTACTAGAGTATCTTCATCTTTGTATCGTCTGTCTTTTTCTCTCTTCTGTGTTTTCCACTTCTTCTGTGTTTTTCTCTTCTTCTGTGTTTTCCACTTCTTCTGTGTTTTCCACTTCTTCTGTGTTTTGTCCTTCTTCTGTGTTTTTCATTTCTTCTGTGTTTTCCGTTTCTTCTGTGTTTTTCACTTCTTCTGTGTTTTCCACTTCTTCTGTGTTTTCAACTTCTGTGTTTTTTAATTTTTCTGTGTTTTTCTGCACGCTTAACACACTTATCAAAATAGTTCATTTATTTCTAATATTATTATTATCATTTGATTGTCACCAAAATTAATAGATGTGAAGTCTTCTTGACTTAACAATCTCCCCCTTTTTGATGATAACAAATAATCATAATTTTAGAAAGATAAAAGTGAATAATCAAATATTATTCAAATAATGAATAAGAAGACAACAACAAAATAAATGCACAAGCATATATAAGATACACATATGAAAAAAAAATGTAATCGTTACTATCTTATTTTCTTGTGTCTGGTCTCCCCATATGCTATCTTTCTTCTGCTTTTACTCTTAATCTCCCCTATCTTCTTTTCTTGTCTCTGGTCTCCCCATATGCTATCTTTCTTCTGCTTCTGCTCTTCTCCCCCTATTTGTTATTAATCAAAAACTTTACCGAAGATGTTTCATGATTTCAAAAAACATTCGTTGCATATCAGTTCGGATCAACTTGAGGTCTTCTTCAATAAAAACTCGTAGATAACCTACTTCCTCATGTAGATCACCCATTGAGTCACTCAGATCATCAACCTTAGTATGAATTTCTTCAATCTCCTTTGCTAAGGCTTCCTGACTCCACTGTTGTATGTGACTAACTTCTTCCAGAACACTAGTAGAATCTTGTTGAGGTAAGTTTGTAACAACAAGTATTTCTAAAGGTAAAACATCTAATTCGATGATTTTGATAACAGGAGGTTTGAAAGCTTGTTTTCCTTCAGGGAGATCAATGTCATCAGGTCTAGGTAGTTTTGGAACTGGTTTTCCAAGAAGGTGTAGTACATCTTTAATTGAAGATATAAAACTCAAAGGTCTAAAGTGCATGATTAGATGCACAAAAGTCTCTAAGTTGAAACTTATGAAGTAAATCACACGTTATTACAAAGCTTAGAATACGATATATGAATGCACGAGAAGGGGGGGTTGAATTGTGTATGCCCCTTTTTGAAAAATTCTTTCAAAAATGTTTTGTTAAAAAAATTTCTTTTTACAGAAACTTCAGTAAATCTAGATTAATCAAAACTTTGAAAACTTGTTTGAAAGACTAAGTAGTAACAAAATTTTTGAACTTAAAGAGAGATAGAGTAGAGAGAAGTTGACACAACGATTTTATACTGGTTCACCCCAAATCGTGGGCTACGTCCAGTCCTCAGAAGTCTTTATGAGATTTCACTATCTCTTCAACGTTTACAAGTATTCTTTCTGAG
>JAOTIZ010022661.1:0-10214 GCA_027123425.1 Erythroxylum panamense | reverse complement strand
CTCTTCATCCCAATACAGTGGTGATCTACACGGTCGACCATACAAGGCCTCATACGGTGCCATCCCGATACTGCTCTAGTACTGGTTATTGTATGCGAACTCTATCAGAAGATGCTTTGGTGTTTTAATTTACTACATCTAAGAGGAAAGAAACAATAAACTCTATAGAGCCACATCTCAAAACAAGGAACTTATATACTAGAGGATTCTCTTGCATGTCAGACTATCCACACCTGATAACATCATACATACAACTTTAGCTGATGGAATGAGAGAAATATGGGTGATCTAGAATGTTCATGCTTATAGTTTGATCACTTAACCTTTCAATTTATTGTTACTTTTGGAATCATTTTGATCTTGTATGATTTTGGAACATAGGTTCCTGATGAACATCTTGTAAATTGTCCACTTTATATTAATTCAATTATTATATTTTAGAAAGATTAAAAATACGTCTAGGTTCCTAAATATGTATGACTTTTTCTCTCTTCAACCGTTCTTTATGTATGACTTGTTAGGTTCCTAAATATGTTGTCAACGGATATAAATTATAATCCAAATTCATATTTTAGACCATATAAATTAATTATTTTAATTTTCCTTTAATTCTCCAATTAAACAATTTATATCCATAGATCAAGATTGGCATTTAGCAACTCATAATGAATACTAAAATACTTAATAATGTTAAAGTAGTTTTAACTAACCTTTCCTTACATTAATTTTCTATATAATTTGATCTTTTTGTCGTATAATATTCCAATTAGAGATAAAGTATGAAATTAATGTCTATTCAATTTGAGTTCAATCATGTTAGTTCTCTAGCATTTGCAATTGATTAAATTAGTAACATTTGAAAACTATTTTCAAAGAGTCATTCCACTTGGGCTAAAGATTTCCTTAATCAATACTAATAGAGAACAATGGAATATTCTCTCAAACCACTTTATAGTAATGAATCATATATTGATCACTCAATTACCTACTTGTAGTTCATACTATATCCAATGATTATTGACTGAGCTAACTTTGACCAGAATAGGCTATAAGTGGTATCAAAATGTAGCAATCCTTATATATGATAACTTTGAGGATCTCAATTCAAATGATTAGTTATATAATGATCACAATAAGAATTTCTATAAGCGTGTAAGTAATGCTCCAAATGTAATTCTCATATAGGTCATTTCAATGAACTTGTTCTTTAACAAGCACCTGCTTGTTTGTTTAAATATCTCCATACTTTAGTTTATAAGATTAACTAATTCATTCATAAGGAAGAAACATAACATATGCTAGTCTTTTTATGCTCTATTAATGTCCAATCTCAATAAAACAATAACTAAGAACAATTTATGGATTATACACAAATGCAATATATCCTAATTTCATTTACAATATATATTTATATCAGTGACTTTATCTTATACATCTAAATATGTACAAGACAAATAATGTCTCTAATAATTAACTTTTTTAGAAATAAAATTGTATTTAATAGAAAATTAAAGAGAGTTCACAAAGAGGGACTAACTCTCCTTGGTCTTTAATAACCAAAGCTAACTTAAAAAGATAACATAAAACAACAACTTTTGGAATGACATTGTTACATCGAGAGCTCATTCATTTACCAAACAATTTTGTTTGAAAATAAGGTAAGTATCTTCCTATTTTATGAATTGAATGTTCTAGCATTTCCAAATTAGGGTTGTGAGACATGAGGATGTATGATTAGAGGTAGTTTTGCAATCTCACAGATGTGTTTATCTCATCAGAGGAAATCGGTAAATGACAATGGACTTATGGAGATCTAGTGGTTTTGATTGAGTTGGGTCAGCCAATTAGTTATTTTAGTTTCATCTTTGCAGCTTTTTCTATACTGTATTTCCTCTACTTCTCTTTCAAACATATGTTTACCTTTTGAGCATAGCTTCTAGTTATACATTCAGTGAAGCTAAGATAGTTATATTGCATGTTTGATTGAGGTTACGAAGTAGAATGAGCTCTCTGATTTCATAAAGGATCTTAAATATGACAAACTTTTTGGGCGTGTTCGTTCCACCAAACTGTTTGAGAGTTCTTTGCTTCCATAATCCATATACACATAGTCCTAAGGTTAGAACATGGATTTGTGTATTTGGCTTAGGAGGGGTTGTACGGTTTATCAATTTTTGGATCACCTCTGTGATAGTGTTCTTAGGATTTAGCCATAGGCATTTTTTGGCTATATATTCCCATACATTGCTACTATAAAGGCATGTGAAGAAGAGATTATCTCTTTTTTCCATATTGTTCTTGCACATTGGACATGTTCTGTCCATTTGTAGATAGTGAATTCTATCAGCAGTATTCAGTCTATTTAGGATTGTTAACCGTAGTATGAAATATACCCTTAGGGTTAGTACCTTGCTCCAAACAAATATATGTCATTTCTCCTTTTGTTTCCTACATCTTAAAATATCTCTTGTAGCCTTGTTTGTGAGTTTGAGGATAGGTTGGGTTTGCCAATAGAAAATGTCCAGAGAGTTAGATTGGGGAAGATATGATGGTTAGTGATGCCTTAAGTTATAAGGAAAATTCTAGGTGTCTTTTGTGATCATTGAGCTGAGTTTGAGTTTGAGTGAAGCAGTTTGAGGACTGTTGAGATTGCCATAATGATGTATGAGAGGTCCCAAGTTAGACTAGTTGTCAAACTAGACACAAATCAAGTTGTCATTCCTAATCTTGCAATAGATACCTTCTAGAACTTTATCCCTCAATTTCAAAATGAGAGCATGATACTGATTTCTTAATACTCTATAGGCTTTTTCCTTGAGAAAATAAAAGTGTAGCCTTTTTCACACAAAGAGAGTTTTTATCCACAAGGATCCACCATAGTCTTTTAAAGATTAGAGCTTGATTTGTGATTTTGATGGGAGTTATACTTAACCCTCCCTCATCCTAAGGAAAGCAAATATCAACCCATTTCATTTTAGCTGAACCTTTGACACCATTTATGTTGGGCCCTATTTTTGGAGTCTAACTATCATTTATGATATCAAAAGATATTTAACCTAGGTCTCGTGACAAATTCCGAGGTAACCATTCAAAGTAGTTGTGTGAGGGTGGTGCGAGCGAAAAGTAAAAAGCATTGCATTTATAAGAAATCTCAAAGTGGCAATAAAGGAGAGTTCGTTGTGGCGAACTCATGGAGTTATCTCCATGGAATCTTCGGGAAATGTAAGCCACGGCGAACTCCTGAGGTTCAGCAAGAGAACCACTTGGGATAGTTTTGCCATGACAAGAGTCGATCCTTGCCATGGGGAAGTCACAAAATTCCATCTATAAACGCCCTTTCGAGAGGTTCACCGCGGTGAAACCTTCAATGCCAAACCCCAAAAAACAACATCAACTCAAAATTTTAAAACATATTCAACAACCAATACCAATGTTCTGATCACACATACACTCAATTCTAACCATCCAAACTTAACCATAAGATAAATCTAGACATACTTAAAAGAAACTTCAGTTCTTCATTTCATTAATAAATCCACAAGAGTTCATACAAGCTTCACTTACACATCATCATATATATCAAAGTTTGAAACAAAATACAAAGGATGCTCAATGTTGATATGCCTAAATAGATATCCAAAATATTAACTAACTTAGTACAAAAGTCTCTAACTATCTTGGAGTTTCTAATTCCTTGCAAGGATCAATTGTCGCCTTGTTCTGCACTTGAGAGGAGGGAAAATAATGGGTTGAGCTATACTGCTCAGTGGCTAATATATTTATATCCAATGGTAATTTGAAATTCAAACACATTTATATATATGTATCTAATAATTTAAGAATTCTTAATTTAGCTCAAAAACTCATAACTAAGCAAGTTAACGCATAACACATAACATAGGCTTTAACCATTATGCATAGCATGTAAATACATAATACTTGACAATTTAAAGATGCAATGCACAAACTAATGGCTCGAGGGTTCCATGGAAATAGAATGACGAAATCGAAGTTTACATCATGAGCAGAATGAGTGGAATGGTTCCACTCTCGCCTAAACAAAAGCACATATTCGTTTTATCATATGCTCATACTTTCATGCTTTCTCATCTTTTCATTCATACAAAATGCCATGACATGTTTCAATGGCATAACTTGATCAAAATTCATAAATCATAATGCATGTTCAAATATTCACAATGATATCAATTTCAAGCAAATCAAGGACAAATAAATCAACATACACACACATAGGCAAGAATTTGCCCAATTACACAATAACTATAAATACATTACCCACCAAATTTCGCTTGAAATCCAAGCTCAAGATTGTCTTTCCTCTTGCTCTTAGGTAAGGTTTTCTAGATTTCCTAAACATAACAATTTCTCATTCAATCGAAATTCAAATGAAAATTCATATAAATTTACTAATATAAAACAATGTTAAAATTGAACTTTAACCCTTCCAATAATCTAGACCTTCGGGTCAATTTTTCCATGATCATTATGATCTGATAAATGAAGAAATTTGATAACACTTTCTTCTAGAATTACATTGTCTTAAGTTTCTAATGACACCAAAATCATTCAACTTCGTTTAGAAATCTGAAAGTTATACCCCAAACATTTTGGGACTGTCCTTATGCTGAAACAATATTTTGTACTCAAATTCCATCCAAAATTTGAGTTTCTTATAGACTGAATTAACACTTTATTGCTCATCCAATTTGTATGCCTATGTCTCTAATTTATTCTAAATCAAAACTCACTCCATTTGGATAACGACAGAGCAAGATATTGTCAAAATACTAAAACATGTTCATGCAGAAAAGTTGACTTCGCCGCAGCGAACTTGCCCAAAAGCCTCCGAAACTTCCAGCTCTCATCACATTTTCCAGATTTTTCACATCCAAGATCTATACCTAACACATCTTATACAAGAATCATCCTTTCTACATCATTTACACTTCATTCTCTACTCCATTTCAATTCAATATCATCCATAAACAAATTCCCAACACAAACCCTAGTCCTTATTTAGTCCCCTTTTTGTATCTAAGCTAGAAGAAAGATGATAAACTTACCTCTAACAAGTTGATTTCTCTTCTTTTTCTTCTTCTTTCTTCTTCCTTCCAAGCTTCCCATGATTTTCCTCTCTTCTTCTCCCTCTTAAGTTTTCTTCTCTCTTTTTTTTCTCCCACGATGCTTCTCTTTTTCTTCTAAGTCAAGACACATTTTTATTCTTGTTTTTCCCATTTTGCCCTTCACTTACTTAGTTCTTCTAATTCTAGCCCTTCTATTGTCTTTTATGTCTCTAACTCCTTTAATCCACTTAACAACATGTAAATTCTAACTTAATTCTAATATTTCCATCAAATTTTAATCTTTATTTATGCTTACTAAATTTAATGACCCCTAATTCTAAAAATAAACAAACAAACAAACAAAACACAAATAAATGGATAATAATTGAAAAAATTTTGGGGTCCAAGAATTCTCCCCTCCTAAAAGAATTTTGTGCTCGAAATTCTTACTTGAGTCCACAAAGAGGTGTGGATACTTCTCCTTCATTACTTCCAAAGGCTCTCATGTAGCCTCCTCCGTCGAATGGTTCTTTCATAAGACTTTAGCCAGCTCCTCATAAGCCAAAGCCTCCCTTAACTGAACCTCTTAAGGTTGAACTATGTGTGAAGGATCAGATCGATACCCTCTCAACATTGATACATGGAAGACATTGTGAATCTTAAACAATTCCGATGGCAAAGCTAACTTATAGACCAAAGGCTCAATCTTCTCAATGATCTCATAAGGGCCTATATATCTCAGACTAAGCTTGCCTTTCTTACCAATCAAAACCCCTTTCCATAGAGAAGCTCTAAGAAACACTTTGCCTCCAACTTTAAATTTCATCTCTTTTCTATGTGCATCCACATAGCTCTTCATCCTGTCTTGAGTTTCTTTGAGTCTCTATTTCACCAATTTAATCGTATCAATTGTGACTTGTACCAACTCAGGTCCTACAAGTCTCCTTTCACCTTCATCATCCTAACAAATAGGAGTTTTGCACCTCCTATCATACAAAGCTTCATAAGGTGCCATTTAAATTCTCGAGTGATAGGAATTATTGCAAGCAAACTTAATTAAAGGCAAATGATCATCCCATGAGCCTTTAAAATCCATAACACAAGCTCTCAACATTGCCTCCAAAGTCCATATTATTCTCTTTGATTGTCCATCAGTCTATGGAAGGAAAGTTGTACTAAAGTGTAATTTAGTTCCCAAAGCCTCTTGTAAGCTTTCCCAAAATCTAGAGGTGAACTAGGGATCTCTATCTGAAACTATAAAGCTTGGAATCCCATGTAGTCTGATTATTTCATCTACATATTTCTTGGTCAAGGCATTCAAAGAATCTATCTGCTTAATTGGAAAGAAATATGCTGACTTGGTTAGCCTATCCATAATCACCCATATTGCATCATATTTCCTATTGGTTTTTGGCAATGCCATCAAGAAATCCATCGTAATCTTTTCCCACTTCCATTCCGGAATAGGCAAAGGTTTAAGCTTGCCTAAAGGTTCCTAGTGTTCAGCCTTGACTTGCTTACACTCTAAGCATCTTTTAGTATACTCTGCAACATCCTTCTTCATTCTTTTCCACCAAAAGTGTTCTTTTAAATGTCTATACATTCTCGTACTCCCCGGGTGCATTTCATAGGGGACATTATGTGCCTCTTTAAATATCTCATCTTTCAACTCTAATATGTCTGGGATACACAATTTGTTACCTACCACCATCAGACCATCTTCTCTTATCTTTATTTTTGAAGGTTTACCATTTTTAATCTCCTCTCTGAGTCTGCTCAAATACTCATCATGTTCCTGCAATTCCTTAATGGCCTTACTCTAAAGTTAGCCAATATACACCCAAATTCATCTTGCTTCAATGTCACTCTAAGTTTGGCCAATTCCTTTAACAAAGAAAAATACAACATCTCCACATGAGCCATAGTAGATTGCTTACTCAATGCATTCACTACTACATTAGCTTTTCCCAGGTGTTAGTCCATTATCAAGTCATAATCCTTAAGTAACTCTAACCATCTTCTCTGTCTCAAATTCAACTCTTTTTGGCTCATCGGATACTTAAGAGTCTTGTGACTTGTAATCACCCTGGTAGTGACTCCATACAACTAATGTCTCCATATCTTTAATGCAAAAATTATGGCAGCTAACTCCAATGCATGCGTAGGATAATTCATCTCATAGGGCTTTAATTATTTAGAAGCATAAGCAATCACTTTATCTCCTTGCATCAACAAACATCCCAATCCCTTCCTTGAGGTATCACTATACACTGTTCTGGCACTCCTAGGTCCACAAATACTTCTGATTCTTCCTTGTCAATTTAGTAACTTGAGCTGCTATTATGGAAAAGTCCTCCACAAACCTCCTGTAATGCCCAACTAAACCTAAGAAACTTCTCACTTCAGCTACATTCTTAGGTGCTTCCCATTTCACAACCGCTTCTATCTTTCTGGGATCCACATGCACTCCTTGCTCTAAATTCACATGTCCAAGAAATGCAACTTCCCTTAACTAAAATTCACATTTGTCAAATTTGGCATACAACTTGTTCTTCCTCAGTGTCTCCAAAGCAATTTTTAAATGTTCTTCACGCTCCTTATCACTCTTGGAATAAACTAATATATCATTAATAAAGATAATGATAAATTGGTCTAAAAAAGACTTAAAGAATCTATTCATTAAGTCCATGAAAGCTGCAGCGGCATTCGTCAATCTGAAGGTCATAACTAAGAACTTAAAATGCCCCTACTGTGTTCTAAAAGTAATCTTTGACACATCAGACTCCTTTATCCTCAACTGGTGATAACCCGATCTCAAGTCTATCTTAGAGAAGACTTTTGCCCCCTGGAATTGATCAAACAAATCATATATATGTGGGAGTGGATATCTTTTCTTGATGGTGACATGGTTAAGCTTCCTATAATCCACTCACGTTCTCAATGATCCGTCTTTTTTCTTCACAAAAGGGACCGAGGCTTCCTAAGACAAAAAGCTCAGCCTAATATAACCCTTCTCCAACAACTCTTTCAATTGTTCCTTAAGCTCCTTCAATTCTGCTGGAGTCATTCGGTAAGGCAGAATTGAAGGAGTTTAAGGAACAATTGAAAGAGTTGTTAGAGAAGGGTTATATTAGGCCCGATCAGTGCAATACCTAAAAGAAGTTCAATGGGAAACTCAATTTCCCTTGGTAGAGGTAGTCCTGGTAATTGCTCTAGAAAGACATCTGGGAATTCCATAACCATAGGAATTTCTTCTAACTTCCCTCCATCTACCTTCGTGTCTACCACATAGGCCAAAAATACTTCACACCCTTTCCTCATCATTTTCTCTACTAACAGGGCCAAAAACAACTTTAGGCATGCTTAACTTTCTGTCTCCCACAAACACCACCTTTCTCCCATCATCCACCTCAAACTCTACTATCTTTCGTTTGAAATCCAAATTAGCATTATACTTCTCTAAAGTGTCCATGCCCAAAATTACATCCAATCCTCCCATCTTCAGTGGCATTAGATCCACCACTAATTGTTCTCCTCTAACACATACCTTAAAGTCTCTATAAACTTGACTAATCACAATATACTGGTCGATTGGAATACTAACCATTGAAGGAGTATCCAATGGGCTCAAATCCCTATCGTACACAATTCTACCCGATGAAACAAAGGAATGGGTAGACCCCGGATCAATTAACATAACAACATTAGCATCAAATAATTTAACTGTACCAATCATAACTTCTAGAGTGGTCTCTACATCCTCCCGTGTCGTTGCAAACACTCTAGCTAGTACTTGCTCCTTGATCTCCCTGAAATATTCACTCCTTAACTACATCAGAACTGCCCATTTCAGTTACAGTCTTATGCCCCACTATCTCAGTTCTCCTTGAAGCTTGCATCTGAATTCCCTCTCTTCTTGCATACCGTGGGCACTCTCTGGCCATGTGCCCTTCTCTCCATATTTGAAATAAGCTCTAGTTAGCCTGTAGCATTCCCCTATATGAAAATTGCCATAATGATTGCACTTAGGTACAGAAGACTTATCCCCTTCTCCCCTTCTACTACCTCCCGCTGTTGAGGCTTGATGAGAAACAGTAGAAGTCCTCATAGGTCTAGCCCTACTTGCACCACTGCTCCTCTCCTCAGACTACACAGGGAAAGTCCTGGCACTCCTCTCGGGCATAGAAGTACCACCTCCCCTCTTGAACTATTCTCTCTCCTTTCTCTTTTGTTCACGGCACTCTTTATGTTCTCAATGTTCTCCACCCTCAGTGCCTCTTCAACCAGCTATTGAAAATCATAAAAATTCTGTACCATCACTTTCTCTCTAATAGCTAGATGCAACCCCAACTCGAACCTACGACACTTAGCTACCTTATTCATCATCATCTCTGCTGCATATTGGGATAGCTGTGTAAACCGACACTCATACTCACTCACCGTCATTTCCCTCTAGGTGAGACTCAAAAACTCTCTCTGCTTCTGCTGAATGTACACTTCAAAAACATACTTCTTCTTGTAGGCAGTTAGGAAGTCCTTCCATGCCAACACCGGTGGCTTCATCTCACTTCCCGGGACACTTTCCCATCAATCCAAAGCATCCCCTTGCAGCAAACTTGTTGGATCTTGATTTTTCTAAATTGCTTAATTGATTAATTATGTTTATTTATTGGTTTAAAATTTTATTTAGAATTGGAAGGATGAAGAATTGGAATTAGAAAGAAGAGTTGGCTTAGTTAGAAAATTGGGCCTTTAGCTTACAAGTTAGCTTTGACATCGGAATTATCTAAGATTCACAATGTTTTTCATGTGTCGATAAGGAAGTATCGATCAGATCCTTCACATATAGTTCAACCTTCAGAAGTCCAATTAAGGGAAGATTGGACTTATGAAGAACAACCAGTGGAGATTTTGGATTCGAAGGAAAAGGTTTTGAGAAATAAGACGGTGAAGCTAGTTAAAGTCTTATGGAGGAACCATTCGACAGAGGAGGCAACATGGGAGCCTTTGGAAGAAATGAAGGAGAAGTATCCACACCTCTTCGATGACTCAAGTAAGAATTTCGAGGACGAAATTCTTTTAGGGGAGGAGAGTTGTTGGATCTTGATTTTTCTAAATTGCTTAATTGAT
>JAOTIZ010022624.1:0-10216 GCA_027123425.1 Erythroxylum panamense | reverse complement strand
AATATAATCAATCAATTATATTATTGTTGGATCCCGCTTGATTTCGAAATCCAACTCTGGCTCTCATGCTACATCTGTTGGACCTCACTTGTTTCTAAAGTCCAACGCTTTCTCTAATACCACAATGATCTGAAGCCCAACAACCGGAGTCATAAACCTTATGCTTATTACCCGAGAGGGTTATTGCCATCATTCCATAAGTTTGGTGTGCCCACACTAGCAATTCCCCAAAAAACAACTTGACTTCTTAAAAAAAATTCAGCTCTAAGTCTCTAGTTTAAATTGAAGCAAGAACCATCTCAATCGGAGCTCTATGGATCAAGATATGCTTAAAAATCCAAAGGGTGTTCACAACCAAGTCTTGCCCTACCAACCGATCCCTCCCTCCCTTCCATTAATCTTTCAAAATTAAACACCAATGGCTATCAATTTTTTTGGAAAGGAAGAAAAATGTGTTAGCAATCTAACGCTTCAAGAATCATCTCAATCGGAGGTTGGACGAAGAAGTTGTGGCCAAACTAATCCAACATGTTCATGCCCTTACTCATCTTGTACGTCCATTGGCACAATTGCCATAGCTCTTGCTACAGGTGTCAATCCGACTTCTTTCTTAGACCATTTGAAAGAAGGCTTCTAGATCTACAACTTTCATGAAGACCTCAAAATGAGATTCTGCCTCTAAAATGATCAGAAATAGGACAGAAGATGAAGATACAAACTAAGATGATGAACAGTAACTTTGTCTTAAAATGTACAGTAACTTCATCTTAGAATGTACAGTAACTTCGTCTTAGAATGTACAATAACTTCGTTTTACTTTGCTTCGTCTTAGAATGTACAATAACTTCATCTTACTTTACTTCGTCTTAGAATGTACAGTAACTTCGTCTTACTTTGCTTCGTCTTAGAATGTACAGTAACTAAGACGATGCAACCTTACAACTTGTAATGCTCGTATCTTTCAACTTCGATGTCTAAAATTTACAAACTTTATATTGTTGGAAAGCTGGAAAATCATCTACAACTTCCAAGAAAACAATTTTACCTAAATCAGCTCACATCAACCCCGAAATATCCCTGAAGTCAGTACACTAATTTTTCCCCTACACAACCTTGAGTATCATGGGTGAAACCAAAATCATAGACCATTAGTATCAAAATATCATAGTTTTACAAAGCTTTAGTGGGCATTTTGAGCCCCCAATACATGAATATTTCAAGAACATCTTAAAATACAAAAGATATATGAACAATAAATTGCCCAAAATGCAACTAAAGCCTTGATTTACTATATTTGTTTAAATTACAACAACATTTCAAAAGTGGAGTGATGCCTTGGCCCTCGACTACTCAATTTCTTGCTCATCACCTACTTATGTGGAGGAAAGTGGGGATGAGATTAAAGCCCGTGGGGAAAAATTTTATAGTTTGTAACAAACAGAGACATTTTTAAAACAATCTTCCATGCAGAAATTCATGGGTATGCAAATCATGAATGCATTACTCCAATCATCATGTCATGAATACATAAGTACATCAAATGGTTTAGGTAAGTCCGAAACATGACGCTCTACACATTTCTAATGAAATGGTCATGTGTAGTCGTGAATTCTTGAGGGAGCCCTTGAGGAAGCTCCATGTCACTAGCGGGCAGGCGGGAGAAGCCTATACTTAGGTCAACGTGCATGTGATAGTTTTTTAGGGACTACCACAAACCCACATAACACATAGATTTCAAAATCTTGAAAAAGTGATGCCCAAAAAGGCACATTCTCTTGAAAACTTGCTTTTTATATGCTTGTTATATCTTAAAAACCATTTCCAAAAATATGGTTTCATAATCATGCATCATTTCAAAGAATCATTTTAAAAACAACTTTCCATAATATTACACAAATCATGTATATGCATATAGGACAATCTTGCAACACTTAACAACATTAAATGCACATGAATGAGGTGGATGCAAAATTTAATGCTGTCATTTATTGACAGAAAACTTTTATTAGCTTATCACCTAACTATAAAAGTGAAACCACCTTGAAGTCCTTGACTATGGCTTGTTTAAATATGCCTCTCCTCGTGCTCCTCTTGTCCTTCTTGATTTTCTCAAATCTTCTCCAAATGAAGAAATGCTTAGTTCAAAAGAAAGATCTTATCTTCCTCTACCTTTTTTCCTTCTTGCACAACACCAAAATCTCTCTAGAAGGCTTAGAAAAGATGAAACCCTAGCTTAACTCTCTTATTTCCTCTCAACCACCGAAACCTCTCTTCTTCCTCTCTTTGGTTTTGTTATTTCACTTCCTCCTCTCCCATTTTCATTTTTCTCCTTCTTAAGGAAGGAAACAACACTTCTTTCTTCCCATTTTACCTTTAATGAATGATAAAAGTCCACCTTGCCCTTCCTTTAATGCCTAAAGGATTTTAAACTTAAGTGACTTGCCAAATTTGGCCTTACACTCTCCCACTACTTTAGTAGTTCAATGCCCTTAACCTATGTCATATTATCTTACCTACATTAACAAGCTAATCTATTCCAACATAAATAATCTAGCAAGACCCCAAAAATTAGTCTTATCATGCTTAAAAAAAAATCTTCAAGGGCTAACAATTATCTAGCTTGAATAATAGTTTGCAAATTCAACAAGGTCCATTCAAGTATCTTAGATTACCAATCACCGCAAAGAAACCAGCATACAGGGAGTGTCGACTTCTTTTGATACAATTAACAAGAGAATTCACAATTGGCATAATAAGTTCATCATATCCTTTATAAGTAAGAATGTTGCTTGTAACATTAGTACTTAACAATATGCACAACTATTAGAGCTCTCACTTCATATTACCAAAGATCTTGGTTAAAGCTATAGAGAAGCTTATAAGAAATTTCCTTTGGTCAGGGAATATTAGAAAGGAAAAGTTTCAAAAGTGAAATAATCAAGTATATATATTTTAAAGCAAGAATAGGGATTAGGGATTGTTAGCATTCATGTTATGAACAATAATCATCAAGAGGATCTAGAAATTGTTAGTGCTAATCATCAAGATCATCTAGAAATTGTTCAATGATAAGGAATCTATATGGGTAAGATGTATGCATTATAATCATTTAAAAGCAAATAGCCTTTGGGACTTGAAGAAAAAGCTTGATAACTAATGGATATTAAACAAATTGATGAGACTAAAGGACTGTATATGTCAAGAATTCAGAGCAATAGTTGTTAATGGTAATGAAACTTAGTTTTAGTTAAGACAATTTGAATAAACTAGGACCCTCACATAGAGCACTTGAGCTCCTCTCAATCAATTACTAATTTCTTGAGTATGCAAAGGTCAAGAAGATTATACACAGTGACCAATAGTAATGTAACTTGAGGGGCTTCTTAAATAATAGGAAAAATCTCCCTAAATATTGCCCCAATCAAAATAGATTAGACCTCGCAATATAGCTTATGAACAAGTTAGGAAATTTCACAAATAAATGTCTAAATCTACTTAAGGAGCACTAATAGAGAGTTAACTAGGCAAAATTAGTATGGTAAATATTTAATTTACCCAAATCTTCTTTCATACTATGGTTGAATACTAAAAAGAGATTAAAGAATACAGATAAAATCAAAGGGAGCCCAGCTTAACTTGTGAGCTTTGCCAACAAGCCAGTGAAAGTATTTCCTAATTTTTCTATTAATGTCAATTCTCTGTTGAGCTATGGGCGAAGGTGCAAACCAACTGCAATATCCTATACCTTGTTATGAGTTGGGAGAGCATTTGTAGGAAAGCAAAAAAGGTTTCTCTACAAATTATATTTGAACTTTAATTTTTAAAAATGTGAAACCCTTTTATTGCTTGGAAATTGTGTGGAGTATGAAGAAATGGTTCATTATCTTAGATTGAATGATTCATTATGCTGGATTAAAATTTGGGTATAGATATTGAATTAGTGTGATGGAGTTATATGGAAAATCACATTTGGTTTCATCCAGTGAAGTGATCCACGAGATGTCCCTAAGAGATTTGGCTTCATGAACATCCCTCATTTTTTGTTATGTTTTGGAATATGATTTAGTAACGACTTTTGTTTTATTCAACAACATGAGATTAGAGATGGAATTGAATTGTGACTTTGATTATTATATTGCAAGGGTGTTGTGCATGTTAAAGTTTCATTTAAAAGGAACAATTACATTGTTATATGATTAAAGTTGGTGTATTAGTTGATGTATCTGTTTAAAATTTAGTTTTGACAATGTATAGCAGAATGGGTTGCATTGAAGAAGTGCAAAAAGTTCAAATTTTGATCTTGATAATCTTAAAAAACCATGTTCATTGCCCCACCAAACAATAAGATTAAATGCAGAGAACTAAAAAAAGATTCAATACAAGAATATAAGTAAAACAAAAAAAATTCATACTTGGTTTTGGAATGGAGTTTGATGGCTTATGTTCTTTTTATATTTTTAAATATTGTTATGTTAGGATTGATCTATCAAGGGCTACGATAATGTGATAGGCCATATCGACACCATTGATTATAGAATTAACAATAAACTAATTTTATAAAAAATTAAAAATTTCTATATTTAATTGCTACTTTTAGTAATTCTAGTTAATATTGTAAAACCATACAAAATTCAAAAATTTAAATGTAATTTACTTTAGTTTTATAGACAAATTTTGAAATTTGAGATAAAATATACCTTTGCTTTCATGATAAAATAGATTTCAAAGTCTTTGTGAAAGATAAAAAATGAAAATAAAATATTATGTATCTGCATTTTATCTCAACCAAAGACTTAGATACTAGATTTTAGGTTTTGACTTTCAAAAGAAGGAGACGTCTGTTGGTGAATAAGAAGATAACTGAAGAATAATAGAGGAATGTGGAAGAAACATTTGCTCTATTATTGAATTGAAATAACTGTGGCTATATATATAGCCTTGCATGACAAGCGGAATACATAAAAATAAGCAACTATCTACCAAAGAGTGATTTTAGGAGATAGGAAACTGGGATTTATTTACTTGAGTCTTAACAATTCCTCCCTTAAAAGCATTTAGTTTACATCACTCTCAGAATAAGCTCATAACAAGTCACACAACTTCAAAAAAACATTTAACTTGCAAGGTTTTGTCATCGCTTCCAATAATTGATCTTGATTGCTACAATAAATCAATTCTATTGTACCAACCTTTGTAAGCTCTCGAAGAAAATGCAATCGTACATCTATATGCTCATTATGACCATGTATAAATGGGTTTTTCGACAGCTTGATTGTAGTGCTATTATCACAATGAATAGTAACTGACTCACCTTGATTATAATCCAAGTTTTTTAACATCTTTTTTAACCATATATCTTGGCATTCACATGTTGCCACATCAATAAACTCTGCTTCAGAAGTTGACAAACTTACCACTAGTTGTTTTTTAGATGAACAAGAAATAGCTCAAACTTAATAAGAAAGAAAAACCTGATGTGCTTTTCCTATCTTCCAAATCTCTAGCATAATCACTATCTACATAAGCAATGTGTTAGGACCCTTAGTCATAGATCGAGTCATAGGACGATGTATAGAGTAATCTTGCAACTCTGTTATATCCGTGTTCTTGTTAGAATTCTTCTTTCTGCCTATTTTGAAAGAAGAAAAGAAATTCGGCTATAAGGGAGACCGAAACCTTGGACCTCGTTAGAGAGAGCTCCAAACCTCTATTTTGATAAAATATTACTTGCCTCTTTATTCATAAAAATAGCCCTTATATAGGTGGTGTTCACATAAAAAAAGGAAATAAGAAAACCCTAACTAATATGATTTCCTAGAGCAATAAGGAAACTAGTAATATGTTTCCAATATTAAACCTAAAACCTTTTAAGCAATTTAAATAAAACTTGCAACCTAATTAACATAATTTACGGCTATATTTCTGGCCTATAAAAATGTCTACAACATTACCCCCTCCTGCAGAAAGAGCTTGTCCTGAAGCTCAAAGGAAGAAAATTATTGCTGGAATAAAGTGACGCCTTCCCAAGTAGCATCTGATTCAAGAAATCTATCCCACTGCACCAATATCTCCTTGATACCTCGATTCAAACAGCCACGAAGGACTTTAAAAGGAACAGGGACAACCCGACCATCATCTATAGGAGGCAAGGAAGTAACAGAAGGTAGCGTGGTTCCCTTGAAGGCCTTCAGAAGGGAGACATGAAAAACTTTATGAAGACGGCTGGTAGGAGGCAAATCAAACTCATAAGCAACCTGTCCAATGCGACTCAACACCAAAAATGGACCATAAAAATGAGGAGACAGCTTATTATAAATGTTCAACCGCATTGAATGTTGTTTATAGAGATGCAAACGAAGCCAAACCCAATCTCCAGCTGTAAATTCCACATCACGATGCCCTCGATCATAGTAATCTTTCATTCTTTGCTGAGCTGACAGCAAACGCTCCCGAATCTCCTTCAATAGAGCATCCCGTTGTAGTAAAGCATTATCAACTGCATCCACCTTTGTAGAGCCAGCAACATAGGAAAGCAAACGAGGTGGATCACGACCATAAACCACTTTAAAAGGAGTGGTCTGAAGCGATGAGTGGAAGGAAGTGTTGTAACAGAATTCAGCCCATGGTATCCATTCAACCCATTTGCGAGGATGATCACCCACAAAACAACGAAGATACATTTCCACAGTTCGATTCACAACCTCTGTTTGCCCATCAGTCTGTGGATGATAAGCAGACGAGAATTGCAACTTAGAGCCTTGAAGGCGAAATAATTCTGTCCAAAAAGTGCTAGTGAAGACCACATCCCGATCACAAGTAATGGTCTCCGGAATTCCATGCAAACGGACAATCTGCTCAAAGAAGACTTGCGCCACCCGTACAGCTGTGTAAGGATGAGCTAAAGGAATGAAATGGGCATACTTCGAAAATCGATCCACCACGACGAACAAAACAGTTTTGCCACAAGATTTCGGTAAACCATCAATAAAATCCATAGAAACATCAGCCCAAACCTGTGTGGGTAACTGAAGAGGTTGTAACAACCCAGCAGGACTTAAATGCTCCGATTTATTACGTTGACAAATAGGACAATCAGAAACATAAGTGGTGACATCAGATTTCATACCGATCCAATGGAAATCACTACGAAGGCGGTGTAAAGTCTTCTGAATTCCTTCATGAAAGCTATCATGGTAGGCAGCCAAGATGGTGGCAATCCAAGCAGATTTTTGTGGCAAGTAAACCCGGTTTTTGAACAATAGCAACCCATCTAAAATCTCCCAATCCGAACCTAACTCCCCTTTGAGGACTTGATTCCGCAGCCCTTGTAGATCCTCAGAAGTGGACAAATCCGCTCGGATAAATTCAATCAACGAACTCCGGGGTCCACTGATGGCACACAAAATTGGTTCCTCCGAAAAACGACGCGACAGTGCATCAGCCGCTCGATTAAGGGCTCCCGGCTTGTATTCAACTGAAAAATTATATCCCATAAGTTTACTCAACCAATGTTGTTGAGGTGGAGTAGATAGTTTCTGCTCTAACAAATATTTGAGACTATAATGGTCGGTACGGATAAGAAAAGAATGTCCCCATAAATAAGGACGCCAGTGTTGAACTGCTTTAGCCAATCCAATTAACTCCCTCTCATATGCGGCCAACTTCAGGTGTCTTGTTGCTAATTGTCGGCTAAAGAATGCAATCGGATGCCCATCTTGTTGCAAAACTGCTCCAATGCCTCCTCCTGAAGCATCACATTCTACTACAAAACCTTTATCAAAATCTGGTAGCTGAAGAACAGGTGCACTAGATAAAGCTTGTTTAAGCTTATCAAATGCATGCAAAGCTGCTTCACTCCACGTAAAAGAATTCTTCTTCAACATGCTAGTTAATGGGGCTGCCAATTGTCCATAATCCCGTACAAATTTTCTGTAGTAACCTGTGAGGCCTAAGAACCCACGTAAGGATGTTAGAGATTGTGGCTGGGGCCAATCAATAATAGCTTGCACCTTGCTAGTGTCCACTCCAACTCCTGATCCCGATATGATGTGGCCTAAATATGCCACTGAAGTTGCGCCAAAAGAACATTTGGAACGTTTCAAAAACAATTTATGTGCGCGGAGTAACTCGAACACTTTCCTCACATGTTCTAAATGGCTTTCCCAATCCTTGCTATAAATCAAGATATCATCAAAGAAAACGAGGACAAATTGACGTAAAAAGTCATGGAATACCTCGTTCATTAGTGCTTGGAAAGTAGACGGAGCATTGGTTAGCCCAAAGGGCATAACTAAAAACTCGAAATGTCCATGGTGAGTACGAAATGCTGTCTTTTCCACATCCTCCGAGTTCATTCTGACTTGATAATAACCCGACTTCAAATCCAACTTAGTAAAGAAGCAGGCTCCATGCAACTCATCCAAAAGTTCATCAACCACTGGTATAGGAAATTTATCCTTGACAGTCTTTGCATTCAATTCACGATAGTCTATGCAAAGTCTCCAAGATCCATCTTGTTTCGGTACTAGTAAAACTGGCGAAGAGAATGGAGATCTACTAGGCCGAATGAAGCCTTGTTGGAGCATCGCTGTACACTGAGTCTCAATCTCGTTCTTTTGTCGATGTGGATAACGGTACGGACGTACAACCACAGGTGCTGATTCCGGAAGTAAACAGATCCTATGATCACAATGTCGGAGAGGAGGTAATCCAGTTGGATCCTGAAACAAATCGTCAAACTCACCAAGGAGGTTATCCATCCTCTTATCTGCCTCTGAATCTTTATCTAAGGCATACAAACTCTTGCCTCCATTCCGTTGCAGGCCCTGCAACATAATTGCCTTTCCCTCCATCGAAAAAGCCATGGTAAGAGCAGAAAAGTCCCATAAAATTGGCCCCAAAGTTTGCAGCCATTTAACCCCCAAAACAATATCAAAACCATCCAACGGAATCACATAAAAATCAGCAAAGAAATTATGACCATCAATAGAAAATGTTATCCGCATACAAACCCCTAGACTCTGCACCTTGTCTCCATTGGCCACCGAGACTCGTGTGTTTGGCAATTTCCGAAATTGGATTGCCAATTGTTTAACCGCTGTTGTGCTAATGAAGTTGTGAGTGCTTCCTGAATCGATCAATCCTAGCGCTGGCTGCTCTTTAATTAACATTTGTACCTGCATAGTTCGAGCATGTACCTGTCCCGTAACAGCATATAATGAAATTTCTGGAGCTGGTTCTGCTTCTTCTAAGGTGTTATCATTATCCCCATCATCCAATTCTACCCAAAAAAGCTTCTTACATTGATGTGTTGCCGAGTAAGGCTCATCACAGTTATAACACAAGCCTTTGGACCTTCTTTCCGCCATCTCCGCTCGAGACAACTTCTTGATAAAAGGCGAACTCGCAGCAAAAGAAGCTGCTGGGACAGAATTTGTAATCCTCGCTTGTGAACTCGTTATCGTGCTTGCACTCATCCTTGTAGGCTGCCACAAACCCCTGCGGTTATTGTTATTTTTCTGCAGCTGGTGTTTTTGCTCATATGCCCTTGCTAAACTCATGGCAGAGCACAAATTTGGTGGTTTCAAAAGTTAAACGTCCAACCGAATGGAATCATCCAAACCGGCAATGAATAAGCCTGCGTGAAGGTGATCCGGTATGGTTTCGTTTGCACGTGCCAATTTTTCCTAAAATTGCTTCTAATATTGCTCAATTGATCCCGTCTGTCTTAGGGTAACCAAATCCCCGATTGGATTACTGCTCTCCGGAGGATCAAATCTCTGAAAGCAATATTTCAAAAAATCAGCCCAAGACATAGTGCCTTTAGTTTTCTTAAGTTGGTAAAACCACATCTGTGCTTCTCCTAAAAGGTGGAATCCAGCTAATCCAACCTTTTCTGCCTCCCGTGTATTCTGATTTTCAAAGAATTGCTCACAACGATGTGCCTAAATTAAAGGATCTTCCGAACCATCATAGGTCGGAAAGTCCAACTTAACATATCAGGGAACTTGAGATGTGTAAGTTCCTGGCTGAGAGTGATTACCTTCTGTACCGCCAGAATTTTTAGGTTGGGTCGAATGTTCTCTAAGTCGAGTATCTCCACTATCTACCTCGCTGCTGGTCGGACGTGATTGGACAAGTCCCGATCCTGTGATTGCTTGCAATAGCTTGGATAACTTCTCGTCGATTCGCTGCTCCATAGCTGAGAGTTTCGCAT
>JAOTIZ010022564.1:0-10218 GCA_027123425.1 Erythroxylum panamense | reverse complement strand
ATGTCCTCACCAAATAATATGTCCTCACCAGACTATACGTCCTCACCAGACAATGTATCCTCACCAAACAACACGTCATCACCATACGATATGTCATCACCAAACGATACGTCCTATACTCTTGAGCTTATGCATTTATAAGGACCATAACTTTTGAATTTGATATCAAAAAATTTCATACTATAAACTGTTGGAAAGCTAGAAAGATAAGCTACAACTTTTTAGAAGACAATTTTGTCTAATTCAACCTAAATTAATCTAGATTTTCTCCTATAGTCAAAATATGAGTTTTTCTCTTATGGAAGACTTGAAATTTGCACTGTGCAAACTTGGAATGTCCTGCGCATAACCATTCAGCTACCAAAATGATTTCATTAAACTCTCAAATCTCAACTTATTTGTCTCCTCACCTTCTACATCTGATAAGTCATAATTCCTATCTTCCTTTCAGTATTGTCTCACTTATGCGTACATATATATATATCAATGATTTATGCTCCAAAATCATCAACTCAAGCTGATAACTTCTTCACGTCTATCTAATTTTAACTCACATCATCCATACACCATTCACATTTCGTTAACATCAAAGAAATAAAGTTTTACAAATCTGTAATGACATTCCAAGTCACATTACATCATCGTCTCAAAATCTCAAATTACAAAAGGTCCTTGAACAAACAAACTTCTTGCTTTCCTAAAATCAACTCAAATTATAAAATAAGCAAATTTGGAGAAATGCCCTTAGGCTCTTGATCACTTGGTCTTTTAGCTATCACCTAAAAAGGGAACAAAAGGAGGTGAGCTTAAAAGCTCGTGAGTAACAGTTTATAACGGAAAAATAAGCAAAACCTTTGAAAACATTTTCTTGTCGCAGAAAATTTTCATTAAGTTCATAAAACACATGTTTCTTAAATTCTCACTGTGTAATCAAATTCACAAACCATAAAACATGAATGCATCAAACTTGTTCACAGGTCATAAGCAAATAAGAATAGTTTGGGTGGGTCCAAAACAGAACATACTACACATTTTCCCTAAAGGTCCTGTGTAGCCGTGAACAGAACGTACTAACGCAATCTCATATAATGGTTTTGCATAGCTGTGAACTTATAAGAGTCCATGAAAAAGCTCCATGCCACTAGTGGAATGGCGGGAGAAGCCTTTAACTTGGTCAACGTGCGTGTGACTTAACTTAGGGGACCACTACAAACCCACATAATCATGTATTTCACATCTTGTAAACATATAACAGATTTTCAATTCATTCAAGAAGTGATAGATGTAACACTTATGATGCAATTGAAATCATTAAACTTTCGTGATTCAAATAAAACATGTAGTGGCTTATTTACTCTATTATAAACATGTACCCACCTTGATTTCCTTGCTTATAGACTTGCTCAAAATGTCTCTACTCTTGCTTCTCTTGTCTTTCTTAATTTCCTTGATTCTTCACCAAATAAAGAGATCTTTGGCTCAAATGGAAGCTCTTCTCTTCCTCTACCTTTTTCCTTTCTTGAACAACCTCCAAAATCTCTCTTAAAGTCTAAGAAAATTGAAACCCTAGCTTGTTTTCTCTTCTTTTTCTCTCTTCTCCACGACACTCTCTTCTTTCTCTCTTCTAATTTCATTCTTCTCCCTCAATTCACGCTTTCTCCTTCTCTTAAGTGTAAGACCACAGTTTCATCTTCCAATCCTACCCTTAATGAGTGTGCAATGTCTATTTTACCCTTCCTTATATGCCTTATGTTCTTAATCCTTACGTGTCTTGCCAAAAACACCCTTGAACATTCTTATAACCTTAACACTTTAATTCAATCAACCCATATCATATAATCTTTCTAACATCAACATGATAATTAACTCCGCAAACTTTCATAAAGACCTCATAATTGATGTAAATCATACTTATTCATCAAGAAAAAAATTTGGGGGCCAACATTTCTCCCCCTCTTAAAAGAATTTCGTCCTTGAAATTCTTACTTGACTGATCTAGGGCAGGGGCATGCGTCCTCTTGTGCTTCTCTATTTTCCATTTAACTTCATCACTCAAATAATTTTCTTTCAAATGACCCTAGTTAATATATTTCAGATTACTCACAATTTTCCACTTCCTGTGCTGATAACACCAATGTCATATCATATCAATATTTCTTAACATACTCACATATATCACATTATGAATCTAAGACATCTTTCTTTAGTAGCACTTCTTATAACTATTTCATATAGACCTATTCATGTTAGGCTTAGCTAATCCTTTTTCCTAACTTGAGCACACCTTGGCACGGTGATACTCTCAGAGATAAGTTATCTTTCACTTAATAATTCACATCAGTTTAGTGTTAGTACATTTAACTCTTATGTCTATCTTATTGTATTCCATGCCTTTGGCATTGATCCACCTAAATCATTCATCCTTCTTGAATCACTTAAGTTCTAATATTGATCAATTTCACTTATCAGTAACATCTCCATCAATTCTGGCCTTCAACCATTTTAGGCCTTAATCATCACAATACAAAAACAAACGACCCTTTCTATCATCTAACTCCTCATATAGTATTATAATAAAATCACTATGACAATGATTACAATGCTTGAAGTCAAATAGAACTATTCATGGATCTCATGTTCTTATGAACTTCAAACTATAAGCCTTAAACATATCTCTGACAATCAAGACTGTAGACAATTCAAACATTCACTCACTTGATTTGACATTGTTAGTCGCTAAATGATGTCCCGACGTATTTCTACTAGGATGTATAACTTAGGTTACCATTTGTACTTTTCTAGCAATCTCTTTGCTCTATCACCTTTATCGATACATATACTTCTTGTTTCAATCACCATGTATCATTCTTCCTATTTGATCCCAAAATTCATATCTATTTTCAATCTCTCAATAAGATTTATGATTTCTGAATCCTCAATTTGGGCTTGGTTAATCTTTTCATGTGAAATTGATCTTCAATTCCATAGTAATTTGTACGTTGATTTGCCCAAAATTCAACTCCACATTCTATGCTCCCTTTTTGCACTAGATCTGATAACCTCAATAATGAATTTGTGCTTCACTTCTATTGGGATTTCTGCTTAATGCATTAGATACAACACTAAATTTATTGGAAAATACTCATTTGTACCATCATAGTCTTTCAGTACTTATATCCATTGTCTCAGTTTCATATTCAATTTTGCTCAACTCAATAATTACCTCAAACTTTAATGATTTGTACATGTATATATATATCCAAGATGTTCCTATATATACTGTCTCCAAACTTTTAGAGCAATCACTACTATAGTAGCTTTATATCATGTATCGAATAGTTAACTCATAGGACTTTTAGTTGTCTCCATACATGTAAAATCACTTTATTATGCTGCATTGGATTTTATCCAAATCTCTTATAGAACTTTATTATACGCTATAAATCTCCAAATCCATACGATGTAATTAATATTAGTATAACTCCTCAAAATTTTCTTTACTTTCATTACTCATACGCTTTACACATTTTCCTTCACATATTCAAACTTTTTTCTCAACTTTTCGAATACCTTTAATACATCATCAAATTTTTGTTTGGATCACTTTAATCTTTAATACCATAGTACTATCGGGGCAATTGTTAACTTCAAACAATTATTATAAAACTCCATATGCCCATAATTAGTTCTCATAATTCCTTAAACAACTAATTCCTCAATGAGGTAGCATTGTCTCACGTTATTTTCAATTTCCAAATTGACTACCTTTCTTGAATGATTTTCTCCATTCATTCGATTTCTTCATACCTCACCTTGACTTATTCTAATGTTTGTTCATTCATACTAGTTTCTCCATAAATTTCAATTTATTAGCAAACTTAAGTTCCTGTGGTTGTAATACATTCATCAAGTCAAATTTGTATCTCCCGAATATATTTACACAGAATATAACATGGACCTATATACTCCTCATAGTAGTTAATATCTCCTTAAATTCAGGAATCCACTCATATAGTTGGAAGCTTTACATCAAACAAAATACATATATTCTCAGTATCATACTTTATCTTATATGCTTGAGTTTCCACTAGGGATATGATTCCAATATTTACTTTTGAATCATTACAGATTCGTTTCTAATTTGTACCTTCGTTGATCATTTTTAACATAAACTATCTAATATGCTTAATCTAACTCAGTGAAATTCCTCTTCGAAAGAGGGTTTCTTGATACTGTCATCTATACTGTTCATGTAATGTTTATCAATCATCTATTATCATCATCACTTTATCAGCCATCCTTAATACCTCAAGAGAATCGATATCTATTGTTCTTACAAGGCGATAATGTTCTAACTACCAAAACTCAATGAAGTAGTAGACATAATTACTGTCACATATGCTTAGATGTGCATCATCAAATCATCCCATTTTGTCCACATATTTATCTCCATCAATTCACAAATTTATATCTTACATGATTGATACTTTGATCTCCATTAATCTTAGATGATATTCTTCTCTTGATCTTCGGATTTATTTCTCATTGTAACATCGTCAACAAATCTCAATCTATCCCCGCTTGATCATTACAAGCACTTTCATGTGTTACTCTAGTTCCCCTTAGACATTAAACTATGGGAACTATGACTAACAAATATCCAATAAGTCATAGGTTTCTTCCTATATCATCTCCATATATATAATACATATGTGCTTAATATTCCCACTTGTGTATGATGATCTCATTATCAGATAGGTACTCACAATAACAATTTAACTTAACCTTTTTGAACTTAAACATATATCGCTATCATTCATCTCATCTTCCAATTATCCTTCACATTACATCTTACATATGTATATTTGCCATTGATTCCTAACTTATAGATGTATAATCATCATAAAATTTTGATCTCAATTCCACTAACACATTCTTATGGAGGATCATAACTCTTGTCATGTTAAGCAAACAACCACTTAGGTTCCATTTCATCTTCTTAAGATCATAGCAATTTATGTTTTCCTTACATTCTATTTGCAAACTTTAATCTCGTCATTTCTACTTGTCTCCCTACTTTCCTCAAATAATCCATGCTAATATATTCACATCTATATCAATTTAAGTACATATCCACAACAAAATTTCGTCACCATATTCATTAACATAATCATAAATGATGAATCTATGTCAATCATAGCGGGCTACGTAATATTTCTTATTTCTAAATGTCCGCAAACTTTCATTTTTTCACATTCTGCCAGATCATCAGTCTCTTATTACTATTTCTATCAGGTCAAGCTCTTAACAATTTTTCATGTGTGTACCTCATACATATGCGTTTTGACTAACGATTAGTTGCTGCTGCATGCTAAAACATGTCAAAACACATGTAACTTGATACATATTTCCAAACATGCCCATGTAAGATACTAATTTTGGTCTCTGATACCACACATGTTGGACCCCGATTCCGAAGCCCAACATTCGGAACCATAAAACGTGAGCAAACACCTTTCTTTAACTTCAGCACAGATTTTGGGAAACCTCAAACTGGAATCACAATTTTACTTCTTAAGAACATCTGTTTCCTATTGTTTTACGTTTCTAAAGAATACCTAACTTTCATCCAGAAATGGAACATCTTAGAGGCTGAATCAGAATTCGACTTCTTCATATGATTTGTAAACATATGTCTTTAGTTTACTCCACATTGAAAATCATCTCAATTCGAACCCTACAAATCCATATATATTCAAAGTGCTGAAGCATGTTCAGTAAATTAACACCAAATCATACTATTCTTACAAATTTCCTCACTTTCCTTCAATCAAACCTTTTTCCAATCAATTTGAAATGTTGTCATTTTTTTTCTTTTCTTTTATGTGAAGAGATATTACAATGTGTGAGGAATTTATTGTCTCAAGGATCACTTCGTTTAGAGGTCGGATAACAAAGATTTGGGCCCAAGGAAATCAAACAAGGTTCCGTCCTCAATCATATTGAACCTGGTTCGGGACAAAAGGCATAACTTGCTCTATAAATATCAGATCAAGGTCATTCTTGGAGGATTCGAAAGAGGATTTCAATATCTACAACTTTCATAAAGACTTAAAGACAAATTATGTCATCTAAATGGTCAAATTTAGACCAGAAGATATTCTGGTCAACGTAAGACGAAACAGAAAGTCAACTTAAGATGAAGGGTGAGACAAATTGGAAAAATGGTCATAACTTTCCCTAGAGAACTTGGATTAAGCTTTTCTTTAGATGACTTGAAAGAGGACTTCAAGATCTACAACTTTCATGAAGACCTTGAAGAAAAATTCTATCGTCTAGAGAGTCAAATTTGGATCAGAAGATTTTCTGGTCAACATAAGATGAAGCAGAAAGTCAACCTAAGACTAAGGGTGAGACGAATTGAGAAAAACAGACGAAGCACAAAGTAGAAGAATCGAAAAGCAAACGAAGTAAAGCAGACGAAACAAAGAGTAGACGAAGCAAAGAGCAAACGAAGCAAAGAGTAGAAGAAGCACAAAATAGGCGAAGTAAAAAGTAGACGAAGCAAAGAGCAGACGAAGCAAAGAGCTGATGAAGAGAAAAGCAGACGAAGCAAAGAGCTCACGAAGCAAAGAGCAGATGAAGCGAAAAGCAGACGAAGCAAAAGCTAACGAAGCAAACAGTAGACGAAGCAAAGAGCAGACAAAGTGAAAAGCAGACGAAGTGAAGAGCGGACGAAGCAGAAAGCAGATGAAGTGAAGAGCAGACGAAGCAGAAAGCAGACGAATCAGAGTCAACTTAAGATGAAGCAAAGTCAACTTAAGGCGATGCAGCTCTTAAGACGAAGCGGAGTCAACTTAAGACGAAGCTAAGTCAGTTTACAACGAAGCAACTCTTAAGACGAAGAGGAGTCAACTTAAGAGGTAGCAAAGTCAACTTAAAAAGGTGAAATTCTTAAGACAAAGCAGAGTCAACTTAAGATGAAGCAAAGTCAACTTAAGACGATGCAACTCTTAAGACGAAGCGGAGTCAACTTAAGATGATATGACGTCATCACAGATGATACGTCTCTACAAACAATACATCTTTACAGATGATACATCTTCACAGACGATAGTCATCACAGACGATATGTCTCTATAGATGATATGACGTCATCACAGACGATACATCTTTACAAACGATACATCTTTACAGACGATGCATCTATGCTCCTGAGCATCTCCTCTTATAAGGACCATAACTTTCAACTCTAATGACCAAAAATTACATACTTTATACCGTTGGAAAGCTAGAAAGATAATCTACAACTTTCTAGAGACAACTTTGACTAATTCAGCTTAGATTAGTCCAATTTTTCTCCTAAAGTCGAAACACGAATTCTTCCCCTATGTAAAATTTCAAATTTTGCACTGTGCAAATTCGTGATATCCTGAGCATAACCGTTCAGCTACCAAGTTGACTTCGTTAAACTCTCAAATCTCAACTCATTTGCCTTATCACCTTCAACTACATTTGATCAGTCATAATTCCTATCTTCCTCTCCATAACCTCTCACTGATGTATGTATATAGGTATATATATATCAACAATTCATGTTCCAAAATCATCAGCTCAAGTTGATTATTTCTTTACGTATATTTAATTTCATCTCACATCATCCATACATAATTCATATTTCATTAACATCAAAATAATAAAGTTTTACAAATCCTTAATGGCATTCCAAGCCATATTACATCATCATCTCAACATCTCAAATTATAAAAGATTCTTGAACAAACGAACTTGTTGCTTTCTAAAACCAACTCAAAATACAAAATTTAGCAAATTTGGAGAAATTCCCTTAGGCTCTTGACCACTTGATCTCTTAGCTATTACCTGGAGATGGGATGAAAAAGGGGGTGAGCTTGAAAGCTCGTGGGTAATAGTTTATAACAAAAAATAAGCAAAACCTTTGAAACCATTTTACTTATTGTAGAAAATTTTCATTGAGTTCATAAAACACATGTTTCTGAAGCTTTCAGCCAAAACCCATAAGTAACAAAACATGAATGCATCAAAATTGTTATCATAATATAAGCACATAAGCACATCAAAATGGTTTGGGTAGATCCATAAACATGACGCACTACACATTTCCACGTAGCAGTCTTGTGTAGTCGTAAACTTGAGGGAGTCCATGAAGGAGCTCTGTGCCATTAGCGGGTGAATGGTAAAAGCCTTTAACTTAGTCAACGTGCACGTGACATTCTTGAGAGGCTACCACAAACCCACATAACACATATTTCATAACTTGTAAACTTGTTGCCCAAAATGGCACTTGTTGAAAACTTGCTTTTCATGTACTTGAGATATTTCAAAGACATGATTTCATAAATATGATATCTTTTCAGAAATCACCTTCAAAGTCTGTTTATATTTCATCACACAACTCATATAACAACATATTGCAATTTCTCAAATCATTCAAACATAATAAATGCAGCACTTTTCATGCAATTGAAATAAGTAAACTTCTTTGATTTAAAGAAAAACATTAGTGACTTATTTACTCTATTATAAAAATGTACCCACCTTGATTTCCTTGCTTATAGACTTGCTCCAAAATGCCTCTTCTTTTGTTCCTCTTGCCTCTTTTGATCCCTTTATACAATAACAAAAATCCCACTCAATAGGGTTTTAAATTAAAAATCCCATAAAGCACAATCACTAAAGTTGGTGCTAGAATACTTAAACTCATGTATTTTCTAAACTCCATGAATTAAAATCCTTCCAAAAATCCAAAAGATTTAAAATGATCTTACCTTGATTCTTCACCAAATGAAGAGATCTTTGGCTCAAATGGAAGTTCTTCTCTTCCTCTACCTTCTTCTCTTCTTAAACCAATTCAAAATCTCTCTCAAAAGCTAAGAAATGAAGAAACCTTAGCTCAACTCTCTTCTTTTCTCTCAACCACCGAAATCTCCCTTCTTTCTCTCTTTGATTTGTTATTTCTCTTCTTTCTCTCCAATTTTCCTTTTTCCCCTTCTTTACCTTCAATGACTCTAGTTAACGGATTCAATCCATCCCTCCCTGACTTATTCAGATATCACACTATCTTATCTATTTCCTCAATATACTTCAGATTACTCACAAATTTTCACTTCCTATGTCAATATCATCAATATGATATCATATCAATATTCTTAACATACTCACATATATCACATTACGAATTTTAAGACATCTTTCATTAGTAGCACTTCTCATAACTATTTCATACAGACATATTTATGTTGGGCTTAGCTAATCCCTTCTCCCAACCTGAGCACACCTTGGCATGGTGATACTCTCAGAGATAACTATCTTTCACTTACTAATTCACATCACTACAATATTAGTATACTTAACTCTTATGTCTATCTTACTATGTTCCATGCCTTTGGCGTTGATCCACCGAATTCATTCATCTTTCCTGAATCACTAAATTTCTAATATTGATCCATTTCACCTATCAGTAACGTCTCCAATTCTGGCCTTCAACAAATTTTTAGGCCTTAATCACCACAATACAAAAGCGAACGACTCCTTCTATCATCGAACTCTTTATACAACATTATAATGAAATCACTATGATGATAATTGTGATGCTTGAAGTCAAATAGAACTATACATTTATCTCATATTCCTATGGACTCCAAAATATAAGCTTGAAGCATATCTCTGACAGTTAAGGCCATCGGCAATTCAGACATTCAGTCATTTGATTCTACATTCTTAGTCGCTAAATGATGTTTCGGTGTATTCCTTCTAGGATGTATAACTTACGTTACCATTTGTACTTTTCTAACCATCTCTTTGCTCAATCATCTTTATTGGTACATATACTTCTTATTTAAATCACAATGTATCATTCTTCCTATTCGAACCTAAATTCAGTTCTATTCTCAATCTCTCAATAAGATTCACAATTTCTGAATCCTTAAGTTAGGCTTGGTTAATCCTTTCAGGTGATACTGATCTCCAATTCCATAGCAAATAGCACTTTGATTTACTCAAAATTTAACTCCACATTTTATGCTTCTTTTGGCACTAAATCTGATAACCTCAATATCTAAATTCGTGCTTCACTACTATTGAGATGTATGCTTAATGTATTAGATACAACACTAACTTTACTAGGAAATACTCATTTGTACCATCATAGTCTTTCAGTACTTATATCAATTGTCTCAG
>JAOTIZ010022337.1:0-10228 GCA_027123425.1 Erythroxylum panamense | reverse complement strand
GCGGTGAGCGTGGATCGAACACGCGACCTTCAGATCTTCAGTCTGACGCTCTCCCAACTGAGCTATCCCCGCTTTTGTGTTGGCATGCGGCAGCAATTACAACTTATTGAAATGATTACATATCTTTCTTTCCTCTTTCCTCTCTTTTGGTGCCATTTAGGTCTCCAGCAGTTCAGGCTCACTTGCCCTTTGATAGGTTCAAAATTTTTACTTGAATTATATTAAATTTATTATTAATTTATGAAATACTTATTAGTTTATAAAAGTATGTAAACTTCATCTTCATTGCTCAAAAGAAGGAGACCTGACCTCGAATTATCAGATAATAATCTCGTTGACATCAGAAATTGTTGGTAAAGTCTTGCATGCTCCTGGACCATTAAAAACTGGAAAGTTGGAGATTTACTTAAAGTAATGGAGAAATAAGTGGTATTTGCCAGACTCGTTCATCCCGAAATTTGATCAGATTCAAGATTTGCGGCTTAAGTTTGAGTTCGATCAGGTTTGAATAGTTTAAAATTTATTAAGGTCAAATTAAGTTTAGTGAATTTCCTTTTTAAATTTAAAAATGACAATTCCAAACTACTGACTAAAAAACTTAAATTCAATTGATTAATTTAAATTAAATTGTTATCTTTAGTTAATTGAGTCAGGTTAAAATTAATATTTTTAAAACTAATAACCTTTATTTATACCCGTAATAACTTATTAGGAACACGCAATAGGTTACCAAATTGTATAATATTTTATTATCTAAATTAATTATTAATATATTTTAATATAATGTAATCTCACTTCTTAATATTATAAAGAAGCCTTGAATAAAAAAAGAAAACTTACAAACTTCTTTGTAGGAATATCATGTTGTTGTTGGATATCGACTTGGTTACCATTTTCATGCCATGAACTAGCAAGGCAATCAGAAGGTAAAGAGAAAGGCAAGGTAGGTGGCCATTGTGACTGCCAGATCCTTTCACTTTTTTGGCATTACTAAACCCTCAACCTCTTTGTCACTGGTGATAATTAGAAATTGTAAGGGGATGTTTGATTCATCTACGGGAATAAATAAGGAACGAAATAGTTATTCTTAAAAATATAATAGATCAAAAATAAAATAAAATATATATTACTTAATTTAGTTTATTTCTAAGAATTCTTAATAATGATATTTTCTAATGTTTAGTTTGAAAACATAAATTTAAGATGATAAAGGAATAACTAATAAAAGGATTAAAATATCTATTATAATTTTCACTATTATTATTATTATTAAATTTTTTATTATATTATTATTATTATTATTATTAATTTTCTTGTTAATAATAATAATAAAATTAAATAATAATTATAATAGAGAAAAAGATTATCTTTATTTATTTCGCATTTCATGGAATAGGCAAAGACATGAAGGAGGTATCTTTAGCTATTTTTAAAAGTGTAGGAATAATTAAACCAGAAATTAATTATTTTTTAAGTTATTTTTAACCAAATAAAAAATTAACTATTCAATAGAAATGCATCAATAATAGAATAACTGTTTTAGTCAATCAAACATGCCATAAGATTTGGTTGGTTGGAAGCTTAAAAGTTTTTTTTAAATATATTTAATTAAATTTAACATTGAAATTATCAAGCCTATTTAAGTTCGAGTTTAAATTTGAGTTCAAAATTTTAAATCCGATTAATCTTGAAGTTGAACTCAAATTTGGTTACAAAATTTCAGATTAGGCTCGAGTTTAAGCGGACTTAAGTTCGATCCTAGCTATTGTCATCTCGAGACACGTATGATAAGAATCTTATTATAACCCGAGTTTAATTTAATATATTATTTATTATTTAAGTTAAATTCATAAATTTTTAAATACGACGCGTTTTCTCAAGAATTAATAACTATTATAGTTTACCTTATAAATAAAAAAATAAACATTATTGAACCAAACTTCGTCACTTTGATTGTTAAGGCAGTCAAAGAATAAAGAACGATGGCTGTCAACGGCAATTTGTAAAACAGAGAAGAAGACTCGAGGAAGCTTCATACTAAACTCGAGGAAGCTTCCTACTAAGTGTTTTGCTAGTGTGAGTAAAGTGCATAGAGGCGGCCAAAGTTTCCTTCTCAACCTAACGTATACGTTGAGACGGCCAATTGAAGCAAACCAGAACGGCAAGAACCGGTGGAAAGGAAAAAGATTGAATCTTTTATATCGTTTGCTTCAAAGCTTGAAGCTTTTCTTGCTAATATATTTAAATCGCTTTGAACTCCGAGACTCAGAGAATATATGCGCATCACCAGACAGATTCGAATATTTCAGATTAAGACGAAAAAAACAAAAAGAAGAAGTTGGAGATTCTGAAGCTTCCTTGGGAACTTCCTAGGTATTGTAGCAATGCAAGACAAAGCGCACGACACAAGGGGAGACAGAGCCATGTGTTTGTGTGTTGTGTAACGACAACTGTTATATGTGAAGACGGAGAGCTTATGGGGAAGGTTTCATAGTTTCCTAGGTGGTCTATGGATTGGACTTCATGCCCATTTATATTATTTTTCTCATCTCAACCTTAATTATGACCTTAAAAAGAGCAAAGTACTATGTAAGCCTTTGCATTTGGGCGGTCTGTTTCCAAACTCTCCCTCTCTCTCTCTCTCTGTGTGTCCAAATCCATTGTTGTAGTTATTAGTTTTAACGAGTAAAAAATAGTCAACAGAGATAATAAAGCTACAAAGTACTGAACTTTGCGCATCTCCCATTGTCTTTCTTGGTTTTATTTCCCGGGTAGAGAGGGAAAGAGATACAAGAAATGGAGATCCTTAAACAAGAAACTATCAACCAGTTCAAAGCATTAATGGATCAAGGTTTACTTCTACTCTACTCTTTGATCTCTACCTACTTTTGTCTTTTCCTTCTTGACACAGAAGTTTGTTGGCTTTATTATGCACAATAATGATTGAATTTTCCGTTTCTGTTTTCTCCACGGAAAATGTGATGACAGTTGAGGAGCCATTGAAGAAAACATATGAGGTTCTCTATCTGCTTCATCCGATCTGAGTTTTTCCTTTCCTGTTTAAGTAAATTTGGTTACTTTTGTTGTCTAAAATTGTAGTTTGTGATGCTGATGCACTTATTGACCTGCTTGAGTTCAGTTCTTTTACTGGACGTAAATTGTCATGGACTTCCCTTTCATTTGGTAGTTTTCAATTCCAGAGGCAGGAGTATGGTATTACATTTTTTATTCGAGGCCTGTGATTGATTAAGACAATGAAAATATAGACATAATGTGAAGTGGGAAATTGGTAAATTTGATCAAGAGAGGCTGCATGTTGAGTTATAGGGTCTACTGAATTCGGGATTGCAGGTTCTGCGTGCTGTATCTGATCTGTTTACCACTTTTGAATTCAATTTAGACCCGTGATTATTTAAATGAATTTTCCTTATCAGATACAAGGTTTTTTTTTGGCTCCAACTATTCCATTTCTGGATGTCAACTTTCACAACGCCAGTAAAGTTTTGAACTTTATTTTCCGTTCCTACTGAAACTAGGTTTTTGATGACTCCTGGAGTCTGATAAGATTCTCTTTAGCATTATCTGGGAAACTCCATTTGAGAATGAGTTCAGAAGAAGATTGAAAGCTTCTTTCAGTGAGGCAAAACTGATTCAATAAGACCGTTAAAACTTCCCACCTATGTTATATTCGATAAAATTGTTGTTTGGATCTGATACTGAAAAATATGACCTACTTCAAGTCTGATCCTCTCTTTCAGTATAGAAATCTAATGTTTCTGATCGAAGTAGTCTCAAGGCCCCACTTAAAATTCAGAATCACTTTATCAAGGCATTTTCTAATTTCCTAAGTGATGTACCATCTTCTACAAAAACCATTCACATAAGCAGCTGTACTAGATTGTGATAAGCCAGGACTGCCAGTAATTTTAAGATAAACAGGAGGAATAATGAGTTATTGGGCTTGGTTTTAACTTGCTCTCACTTTGAATCAAATCTCTGGAAACCTTAGGATCTTCTAATCTCATGGACTTTTCACATTTAACTACTTTATGAGTCATGCTTGACAATTCCTAATTAAGATCATTTGAATCTATAACTTTCCTATTTTTTCTGAGTTTGATTGGCAACAAGGAAAATGTGCTTCAGTCTTCCCCAGAAAAAAAGAAGTTTTGACAAATTTGATTACTGATTTACACTTTTTAAATTTATATGATAATTATGAACATCAGGAAAAAAAAGCATATTATTGGGCTATGTTTTGAATGAACCATTGTTTCTTTATTTGCAGAATATTCATCAAGGGTACCAAACTGAAACTCTGGTCCGTTACCTAAAAGCTAGAGAAGGGAATGTAACCGAAGCCTATAAAATGGTTAGTGGCGGCACATATGATTGGAATTCCTTCAAGTCCGAATTCAAATAAAATTGACTGACAATCTCTTGGCATGATGCATGTTTTTCCTTCAGTTAGTGGTTTGTTTGAAATGGAGGGTACAAAATGACATTGACAGTATATTGGAGGTAAGTTTTTGTCACATTCTTCTGTTACTTACTTGAGTAGTTGGATAAATTTTTTATCCCATGTCTCACAAATTAAGCTTCTGAATGTGATCCGGGCAAATATCTCAATGTCTGTACCCTGCTTGGAACAGAAAAAGCTGGTAGTTCTGGCTGTGGATTGTGTATTCTGTTTCTCTGTGACTAATAAGTAAATAGATTGTGAAAATATGTACTTAAATGAAAATTCAATGGTGTATTTTTGATTGGAAAGCCAAGGTTTACTGTGGTGCTGCCACTTCTATTATTCTTCAAATGAAGTTTATTGTTACATTCTGAAAGATGTAAAATTCTTTTTCCTTGATGTGTTTCATGTCAGGCAACCAGTATTTTTATAATTCCGGCAATTAATATTTTCAACTGGCAGACTTTCAGATTTGTTTCTGGAGTGAATGGATTTACACACACATCCAGAATATAATGAATCAATATCATATACCTAAAGCTTATTGCATTTGTGGCACATTATTCCCCTCTAACCTCTGTCATGGAATATGACTTCTTAAATGTCTAATCTGCTGCACTTTCCATTTACAGAAACCAATTATTCCATCCAAGTTGTACAGATCTCTACGTGATTCGCAACTCATTGGAGTGTCCGGCTTCTCGAGAGAGGTATTTTCTTCGTGATGGATTAATAGATGTCTTCTTTTCTCTGGTAGTTGGTTTCATTCACATACATCTAGATCCTGCCAATGAAGAACGTAAAGTTAAGTTATTTATATCCAATGGAAGGTTTTTTGCAGTCAATAGTCTTATGGCTTTCTTTACTATCTTCAGGGGCTTCCTGTGTTTGCTATTGGTGTTGGGTTAAGCTCGTTTGGCAATGTATCTGTAAGTATATGACCAATGCGTTGATTATGCTGTATTATACCAAGCTTATATTTTAAACACTCAATTTCTCAGTTTACCAAATCTGAAACTGTTTTGTCTCTTCTTTGATTGCAGGTCAACTACTATGTACAATCACATATTCAAATAAATGAATATCGGGATCGTGTAGTTTTGGTAAGCATTATTTCTCAGGTTGCCATTTGTGTTTTTCTTTATATGCTTGTATTAACCTGTGTGCTATATTCCCAGCCTACTGCTTCGAAAAAGTATGGCCGACCAATAACGACCTGTGTGAAGGTTTTGGATATGACTGGCCTGAAGCTTTCAGCACTAAGCCAATTAAAGGTGAAACTACCCGCGCTAGAAGCTTGTCTCCACGGCTGCATGTGTCTATTGTACTAATTGTACATCACTAATTATTAGTTCTCACCTATTCTTTATATGTTAGGATTCAATATTACTTTCATTTTCTTCTTGTTACTCTTTATGTTACATGAACCTACAAAACTTGTCACCAAGTGATGCATATGTTATGATCATATACCATTTGGTTTGTGCTTCGAGGTGGCTAATCAAAAGCTATGGTGAGCTCAAATTGCATCAGATAGTAACTTTAACATTAATATGAGTACGAGTTTTATACATAACCATACAGGTGCACTTGGAATTCTTTCAATTTCTAGTTTTACAGCATCCGTTCCGCTTGTGGCTATACTTGTCTTTGAAATTGTTGCACAATTTTAATACCTTTCATAAAGAGTTACACTTATCAATAACAGCTCGGATATCGTCCGGCAATGCCAAACAATTATAATTACTGGGAACATTCGCCGCTATATCCCGTTGCTTTTGCTTCATATCTCATTGACTGCTTCTGATTTTGTGCGCAGTTGTTGACGATTATATCGACTATTGATGATCTAAATTATCCAGAGAAGACAAATACTTATTACATTGTGAATGCCCCCTACGTATTTTCAGCTTGTTGGAAGGTAAGTCCCCATTCTTTTTCATTGCAATTGTATCTCAAGTTTAACTAGTTTTTCTGTGTAATTAACTTGAGGAGCTATTATCTTGAGTCCATTAAGTAAAATGATCCTCATACCTGCAAATTATTATGGTGAAATTTTGACTTTGCAACCATTTAAGATTAACATTCTTGGCAGGTTGTCAAACCTTTACTGCAAGAGAGAACGAGGAAAAAAGTGCAAGTACTGTCAGGTAACGGACGAGATGAACTATTAAAGGTAAGCTGGTTTCTCCATTATGGTTAAAGCAGCCAAAGCTTGAGCATATGATATGCTACAGTGATTTTGTGATCATTTGAAAAGTTATGGACACATTTGCTTTTCATTTCTCCACCATACTTCATCCATCTACTTACCTCATTTGACATGTCTGGTTTAGATTATGGATCTTGCTTCGCTTCCACATTTTTGTAAACATGAAGTCTCTAGATCTTCTCGGCACCCAAGGAGCAATATTGAGAACTGCTTTTCCTTGGATCATCCATTCCATCAACAGCTTTACAACTACATCAAGCAGCAGGCAATTGCAAATGAATCTGCTGTACTAATCAAGCAAGGATCATTCCACGTGGATCTTCCTGAAACAGACACAGAAGGAGCGGAAATAGCTAAAACTATAGAGTCTGAGCTAAACAAGTTTGGGAACGGAAAGGAGATGATCCTGTAGATTTTTAATATGTGCTTTGTGGGGAAATCTTAATTATCAATGCTAGGCCTGATCATCCTGTCAAAGCATAAACAATATTAGTAGATGTAATTTAGATGATTGTCAAATATTAGCAGAGAAGAATAAATTTCTTTCTCATATATCTTAGGTCATAGCCTTAGTTTATATATACAATTGTTTATCTTAAATATAATAACAAACTCCCTAAAGGTAGGAAAATCTGTATTTTATTCTTATCCCTGGAAATCAGGGATTTATATGACCTCTATAACTATACAATTTTTCCAAACAATACTACATAATCTGATACTCCCCTTCAAGCTGGTGAGTGGATATCTTCGATCCCAAGCTTGCCAATAATATCTTGAAACATTATGCTTGTTAGTCCTTTTGTAAGTATGTTTGCCAACTAATCCTTAGTTGACACAAATGGAGTGCATATTAAGCCACTATCTAGTTTTTCCTTGATAAAGTGCCTATCAACTTCAATATACTTTGTTCGATTATATTAAATAGGGTTATGTGCAATGCTAATAGCTGATTTGTTATTACAGTACAGCCTCATAGGTCCTTCCCATTGTATTCTTAAGTCATCTAGGATTGTCTTCAACCGAAGTAACTCACATATTTCCAATGTTGTAGATCTGAATTCTGACTCCATGCTTGATCTTGCTACTACGTTCTGCTTCTTACTTCTCCATGTTACAAGATTACCACCTAGGAGTGTATAATAACCAGATGTTGATCTCCTATCGACCAAAGACCCTGCATAATCTGCATTGGTATAAGCCTCTAATGTCATACCTATGACTGTTTGTCGATTAAATAGAATTCCTCTTCCTGGGCTACCTTTCAAGTATTGTAATATCCTATTTACTACCTTGACATGTGATTCTTTGGGATTGTGCATGAATTGACTAACCGTGCTCACTGCAAATGCTATATTTGGTCTTGTGTGTGCCAAATATATCAACTTCCCAACAAGCTTCTGATATGCTCCTGTATCTACCATGGGATCTTCTAGAGCATCACCTAATCTATGATTGAATTCAATCAGTATCTCCACTAGTTTACAACCCAACTTTCCTATTCCTTTCAACAAGTCAAGTACATACTTTTGTAGAGAGATGATACTCCCTTGATTTGAGTGAGCTACTTCAATGCCTAGGAAGTACTTTAACTTTCCTAGCTCTATGATATCAAATTTCTTCAAGAGACTTTACTTAAGATTTTTCATCTCTTCTACATCATTACCTGTCATAATGATATCATCATCTACATAAACTAGCAATGCTGTGACTCTCCCAGAATTTGAGTGTCTAATGAGTAAAGTATGGTCTCTTTGACTCTGCTTATATCCTAATGAAATCATCACCTTAGCAAACCTCCCAAACCAAGCTCGAGGTGATTGTTAGAGCCTGTGAAGGGCTTTCTTCCGCTTGCATACTATTCCCTCTTTAGACTCAAATCCAGGAGGAACTTTCATGTAAATTTCCTCTTCTAGATCACCATGGAGGAACGCATTCTTAACATCAAATTGTTGCAAATTTCACTCGAAATTAGCAGCTAACGACAATAGTATCTGTACCGTGTTCATCTTAGCAATAGGGGCAAATGTCTCTAGATAATCGATGCCATAGGTTTGAGTATACCATTTGGCTACCAATCTTGCCATATATCTTTCCACCGAGCCATCAGCCTTGTATTTTATGGTGAAAACACACCTACACCCAACTAGTTTCTTCCCTCTCGGCAATTCCACTAACTCCCATGTCTTGTTCCTCTTAAGGGCCTTCCATTTCAGTCTTAATAGCATCCTCCCATTTTCTGTCCCCTAATTCCTCAGTTAAATTTCTCGGTGTGGGAATTGTATGGAGATTAGTTAGAAAAGCTCTATGTTTTTTGGGATAGATTCTGATAAGACATGAAAAAAGATAGTGGATGTTTTGTGCAGGTTCTTGTTCCTGTCCTAAGTGCAATTGGTAAGTCTTTAGTACTTGTTTCTTTTGGTTTATCTGTTAGTTCAAATGGTTCAACACTTGGCTCACCACCTGGTTTGATATTGTCAGTTGGTTTGAGAGTGGGTTTTGCAATTTGAGTAACAGCACGGATGGGAGACTGGTTTCTTCCTCCTAGAATAAACGTGCGGTGGTTGCATGTTATCTTGATTTCCCTTTGTTGAATGTGTTGAATATAATTTGTATTCACTATATTTTTGTACATAGGAACAAGGTTTATATACAAAATTCCTAAGACTATTTAGGAAGTAATCTAGCTATTAACTATAAGAAATCTCTCAATTATATGAGAGATTATCGGAGTAATTATAGCAATATTAATACAAGATCAATGCTAATATCTCTGGTCAACACTCTCCCTCAAGTTGGTGCATAGATATCGCACATGCTCAACTTGCAAACAAGGTTATGAAACTATTTGTTGTAGAGTCCTTTGGTGAAGATATCTGCCAGTTGTAATTCATTCATCAGCTTCTTTACTCACAATAATTCGCACACACCTTGAGTCATAACATTATATTCGGCTTTTGCAGTGGATCTAGCAACTACATTCTGTTTCTTGCTTCTCTAAGTGACTAGATTTCCTTTTATGAGCGTACAATAACTAGTGGTTGACCTCCTATCATCTGAAGATCCAGCCCAATCAACATCTGTAAATGTTTCTATCTTAAGACGACCAATGTTAGTGAACATAAGGCTTTTTCTTGGAGCAGACTTTAGATAACGCAAAATACGGAACACAACTTGTAAGTGTGGTTCTCATGGATCATGCATGTACTGACTTACCAGACTAACTACAAATGCTATGTCTGGCTTAGTATGAGAAAGATAGATGAGTCTCCCAACTAACCTCTGATATCTTCTAATGTCCACTGATGTACCCGTTCCTGCTTGCAGTTTGTGATTGCTTTTGATAGGAGATTCAACTGGTTTACAACCCATCATACCAGTGTCCTTTAATAAGTCTAGGACATATTTTATTCATCTTCTTGATCTAGCGACTTCAACTCCCAAAAAATATTGTAATTTTCCTAGGTCCTTAATTTCAAATTCTTGAGCAAGTAGTTTTTTCAGCCTAGCCATCTCTTCTGTATCACTTTCAGTTACAATAACGTCATCAACAT
>JAOTIZ010022319.1:0-10229 GCA_027123425.1 Erythroxylum panamense | reverse complement strand
ATTTTCATTACAAAACTATAACTGAAGAAGATAAAGTTACATGTAAATACACTTGCTTTCCAGGGCACTATATTTACCTAACTCTAATAGAAGGTTTGTCGAGAGGTTTTTACTAATCTTAGCCCCTTTGACAAAACTTCTGAGAAAGAATATGCCTTTTAGATGGAATGATGATTGTTAGGGGAGTTTTGAGGAGCTTAAGCATCGGTTAACTACAGCACTGGTGTTAGCTATTAAATCTGGCTTTGGAGGTTATGTTGTGTATAGTGATGCTTCGAGACAATAATAGCATATGCATCGAGACAGTTGAGATCTCATGAATTTAATTATCCAGTCCATAATTTGGAACTTGCTGCAGTAGTGTTTGCCTTAAAATTTTGGAGACATTATCTGTATGGAGAAACTTTTCAAGTGTTCACTGATTATAAGAGTTTGAAGTATTTATTGAACTAGAAGGAGTTGAATATGAGATAGAGGAGATGGATAGAATTGTTAAAAGATTATGATTGTATAATTGAGTATCATCCTGGCAAAGCTAATGTGGTGGCTGATGCATTAAGTATGAAGTCTAATAGTAATGTGGCTCAAGTACAGTTGTCGAGGTTACCTAGCCTAGTTCAGTTGAGAGAACTGAATGTTGATTTGAAGTTAGAGCAGAATGATACATTGATAGCTACTTTGAAGTTGAGACCTGTGTTGCTTGAAAGAATCAAAGAGGCTCAAAATAGAGATCCAGACTTAGTGAAGTTATTTGAGAAGTTAAAAGTGAAGCTAGATTTTGAATTTGAAATTAAAGACGATACATTGTGGTTAAAGCAAAGATTATGTGTGCCTGATGTTAATAATTTGAGGAAAGATATCTTAGAGGAAGAACATGTAGCAGCTTATGCTATGCATCATAGTACCACCAAGATGTATAACATGTTGAAACAACCTTATTGGTGGCCTGGTATGAAGAAGAAAGTAGCAAAGTTTGTTTCTAAATGTATAACTTGCTAGTAAGTTAAGGTTCAGCACCAGGCTCAAGTTGGAAAATTACATTTGTTACCTATTTCGGAGTGGAAATGGGAGCGAATCATAATGGATTTCATTATTAGATTGTCGAGGACTCCGAGGTAATATGATGCCATTTGGGTCATTATTGATAAACTGACCAAGTCGGCTCATTTCTTACCAGTGAGAGAAAACTATTCACTAGATCAGTTAGCTCGACAATATGTAAATGAAGTTGTAAGATTACATGGGGTTCCAATGTCCATTGTATCAGATAGGGATCCTAGATTTACCTCAAGATTTTGGGATAGTTTACAGGCAACGTTGGGTACAAAGTTGAATTTCAGTACGGCATTTCATTCTCATACAAATGGTCAGAGTGAGAGAACGATCAAGACTGTTGAGGATATGCTCAGAGCTTGTGTTCTAGAGTTTCAAGGAGCATGAGATCAGTATGTGGCTTTGATTGAATTTTCTTATAATAATTAGTATCACAGCAGTATCAGTATGGCTCCTTACGAGGCATTGTACGGCAGGAAGTGTCGTTCTTCTTTATATTAGGATGAAGAGGGACTAAGAATTGTCAAAGGCCCAAAGTTGATTCAGGATACTATTGATAAGGTAAAATTGATCTGCAACAAGATTAAAGTAGCACAAGATAGACAGAAAAGTTATGTGGATCAACACAGGCGAGATATGGAATATCAGGTTGGTGATAGAGTATTTCTAAGAGTATCACCTTGGCGAGGTATACTAAGATTTGGCAAGAACGGAAAGTTAAGTCCGAGGTATATTGATCCATATAAGATAATTGAATGAATTGGACCATTGGCTTATAAGTTAGCTTTACCTTCAGAAATGGCTCAGATACATAATGTGTTTCATGTGAGTATGCTTAGGCGATATAGATCAGATCCAACTCATGTGATACTGACTTAGGAGATTGAAGTCTCTAGTAATCTGAGCTATGTTGAAGAACCAGTTAACATAATTGGCTATCAGAATAAACAATTGAGGAACCGAGTGATCCCAATGGTGAAAGTCCTTTGGAACAATCATTCGAGTGAGGAAGCCTCATGGGAGACGGAGGAGTATATGAGGAATCAGTACCCTTACTTATTTAATCATTCAAGTAAGAATTTCGAGGATGAAAGTTCTGTTAGGAGGGGAGAATTGTAACATCCCATTACCCATGTTAAAGCTAGAATTGTGAATTATGAGAAAGTATTGAGAAATTAGGAAAATGAACGTCATGCATAAGCTAAACTGACATACACATTTTTGCACATTCATATGATTGTACATGCATTCATTGACATTTTTCAGGTATAATCAAGTTATTAAATGCGATTAAAATGTGATTTGACAATTTTGGTATGTTTAGGGTATTTTGAAATTTTTGGTGAATTTTAAGAAAAATATTGATTTATAGGCCAATTATATAGTGACACGTGGAAATAATATATATGTGACAAATGGCTGGTTTGTATTGTGACAAATGTTGTATCTGTGGTGATAAGTGGATGATTGGGTTTAGTGACAGATGTAATACATGTAAATACCCATAAAGTTGGTTCTGAGTAAAGAATTACTGTAGCTTTTGATATTCACTGAAAACATTCAGCAAGGAACTTTGTCTTTATTCCTTGTCCATCACTGAATATTGAATTGTTATTCTTGTTGGGTGTGAATGAGTTATTCTTTTTTTATGAAAGAGGGAAGAAAACCGATTACATGACGAGTCTAGGGAAACAAATTCCCGACATATCCTCTAGAAGGAGAACATGACACCCAATGGGTGGAAGATCAAAATAAGTGGTTTCTAGTACAAAATGCTTAGCATAGGTCACTAGCCAGTCCGCACATCGGTTACTCTCATGGTAGATATGACGATGGACAACCATCTAGTTCTGCGTAAACAGTTCATTAATACCCTTAACTATGGGATTATGGATCATGGATTGGCTAGACGAGGAACAGACGAGGTTGATTGCCACTGCCGAGTCTACTTCCAGTCCAATCCGGCAATAACCTAGGTTCCAGGCAATCGTGAGTCCTGTATACACTCCCTAGAGTTCTGCAGACACTGAAGAGCACCAGCCAAGATTTTAGATGAAACCTCTAACCCAATTGCCTGAACTGTCCTAGAGGAGGTTGCCAGCTGTAGCCGAGGAGGAAGAACGTTTACAAGCGCCATCCGTGTTTAACTTGACCCATCTGAGAGGAGGTTTACACCAGCCTATGAGTTACTCGTGGCATTGGCGATGTCCCGTAACAGTGCTACTTTGCTATGCGGTTGACTTGTGGATCTGATCTGCATAAGACAAAATAACAGAGATAGGTGAGGATGGCCAAATAAAATGACCATCAAAAAGTTACCCATCACGCCAAGCCCATAAGAGCCAACAAGTCGTGCCAAATAAAGTCGACCACTCCTAGCCGAACACTCGTCGGTGGGATTGGAGATTGGTAAAGAGCCATTGGTGGTTTGGCATAGTGAAAAAGTTAGTATTAACAATGTGCGGAGGAAAAGTGATCCACACTCGGCGAGCTCTGATGCAATCTTGCACTGTATGTTGTGAGGATTCTTCGAGACCACAGTGATATCAAGTTCCATCCGTTGTGAAGTGTCTGCGTGCCTGATGTTGGTTAGTAAGTAACCTGTCCTATGTGATGAGCCAGAGGAAGGAATGAATTCGATGAGGGCCATGTCAGTACCATATTGCCTTCCAAAATCTAGTAATACCGATGTCCTCTTGATCCATTATCATGGAGTAAGTAGAAGCTACAGTGAATTGACCTGTATCAAACATTCCCCAGCATAACTTATCCTACCCTAGGAATGGCCTTGGGGAGAAAGTTCTTACTATTAAACGACAGATCTCCATCGAGAGGCAGTCTTGAAAGGCATCCCAATTTTAATTACTGTCGATGTCCACAAAATGATGGACACTGAGGTTACTAAAAGGAGCAGTAAAGGGGTGGTAGCCTGGTTAATAAGAGGTCTCACTCCTACTACCCAGGGGTCCAGCCAGAATCGAGTTCGGACACCATCTCAAAGCACCCATTTCATTCCCTAAATCATTATATGCCAAACAAACTAAATACTCTTCCAAATCATTGAACCACCAGTTGTGTCTATGGTGGTGGGGAGATTGTTAACATCAAAGTTGTACTTTACTGAGAGAACTCTAACCCATAAAGAGTTAGGCTTGTCAATCAGGGTCCAGCCTAATTTGGCTAAGAAGGCATCATTGGTTGCACGAATTTTCTGGATGCCCAGACCCCCCCCCCCATCTCTTTAGGTTTACAGACATCCTCCTATTTAACTAATGGATTCCTCCTGGTACCATTAGTCGAGCCCCACAAAAATTGGCGCGTAATCTTCTCCAGTTCATCGCAAAGATGGTGCGGGAGTTGGATCGTTTGCATAGTATAGCTGGGAAGCGTTGCTATGACGGATTGAGCTAAGGTGATACGACCTATGAAAGACAAAAGATTGGCAAACTAGCTCATTAACCATTGGTGAACCTTGTCTAGAATATATTGATAAGTTCTCTTGTTCACTCATTCGTGCAGAAGTGGAACTCTAAAATACCGGGCTAAATCATTGGTCTGAGAGAACCCCAACGCACTGCTTAAGCAGTGCGACATCGAGGTAGGGATATTTTTAGAGAAATATCACCTAAATTTATCCTGATTAATATGTTGCTCAGAATCAATATAGAAGGAATCTAGGGTATCACAAATCATGTCCACTTGAGCCATTAAGGCTTTAGAGAAAAGGATGAGATCGTTAGTGAAAAACAAGTGAGAAATTGGCGGCCTATTTTTGCTTAATTTGATAGGCTACCATCGGCCTTGAGTAACTGCTTGTGTGATTGTTTGCCATAATCATTCCATACATAGGACAAAGAGGTAGGGCGAAAGGGGGTCACCCTGACAAATACCTCGGGAGGGGCTAAAGGCCTCACTCAGTTCACCATTCCACCTTACTTGGAGGGAAATCGAGAAAATGCACTTCATAATGAGATTGATCAGTGATTCGGGCATGCCCATGTCAAAAAAATGCACTTCATAATGAGATTGATCAGTGATTCGGGCATACCCATGTCGAATAAAGTATCTTGGATGAAGTCACATGATAACCGGTCATAAGCTTTCTCAAGACCGACCTTTATGACCATTATGCCTGTTCATCCAGTTTTCCTTTTCATGGTGTGAATGACTTCTTGGACGATAATGATATTATCTGTGATCAAACACCCTAGGACAAAACTGCATTGGGTAGGTGCTACCAGAGTGTCGAGGTAGGGTTTAAGCCTATTGACAATGATTTTTGTGATGGCTTTGTAGATCACTGAACATAAAGCAATTGGCCGGAACTATTTAATTGACGTGGGAGACAGGGTCTTCAGTATAAGAACTATGATGGTGCGGTTAAACTCAGAGTCCCAGGCTTCATGACAAAAAATGGGCTGAATGAATGAAGTCAGAGTAGGGCCCATAATATCCCATTGGGATTGGTAGAATAGCGCAGGTAGGCCATCAAAACTTGGGGTCTTGTTAGGCTCCATACTGAAGAACACCGTTTTGATTTCCTCAGGATTGAGGGGCCAGTCCAAATCATTTATGGTTGTAAGGGGGAGTCGGGGAAAATGTCCATAGATTAGCTGATCAGTAGGATATGAGCTATCCTTCATGAAAAGAGTCGTGAGGAACTGTTGAGTGTGTCTTCGGATGATCGGAGGATCTGACATCACATTCCGATGTTCATCTTTTAGGAAGTAATTCTCGCATGTCTTTGCTTGCCATAGCGATGGAATAATAGTACTTGGTGTTCTTATCTCCCTGGCTAAGCCACTGGCATCTAGATCGTTGATGCCAGTAAAGCTCCTCTTGGAAGAGGACCTGCTCCCGTTCCGTACGAAGGTGTAACTCGAGCTTATAGAGAGAGCTGGAGTCTTCATTTTTCAGATGTTGTTGAATTCCTGCGAGACGAGCTAGGAGATGCTTTTTCCTATGGAAAATGTTTCCAAAAGTGGAATAGTTCTACTGTTGTAACCAATTCACAAAAGTTTGTATTTCACGATTGAAATCTGTACTGGTAGGGGTCCAATTCTCAGCTACAAAATGGCTAAAATTCGTATGCGTCAACCAGGCTGATTGAAAGTAAAAGGACTTAGCTATCAAAGGGGTGGGGGCTTTATTGTTAAGAGTCACTAAGAGAGGCCGATGGTCCGATTTAAGTAATGGTAAGTGAGTGACTGTGGTGTGGGTGAAAACGGATTGCCAATCATTTGAACATAATGCTTGGTCTAATCTAGCGAGTATCTGTCCTCTCCTCCAGGTGAATCGAGGTCTTGAAAAGTTGAGATCCTAGAGCTGGTAGCTTTGCACACAGTCATGAAAATGGGGGTTAACTACAGGTTGGAGTCGAGAACCTCCACGTTTATCCGAGCTCTCTAATTTGGCATTAAAGTCAGCACCCAAAATCCAAGGTCTTTCAGTGATTCTGGCTATTCTCCGCAGATACTGCCACAAATAGATTTGTAAAGAATAAGTAGGGCTAGTGTAAATGATCGTGAAATTAAACGACACTCGATCCCCCTCAATGTAGGCATGCATGAATTGGCAGTGAGCTAATTGAATGCGTACTGTAATATCCGTTCTCCAAAGTAATTAGATGCCACCCGAATATCCCTCTACTTCCACCTGAAAGGAATTAGTAAAGCCTAAATTCCTAATAATTTTCGTCGCTCATGCCCCACTAATGCGAGGCTCCACAAGAACAATAAGGCGCAGTTTATGGGTCCTAATGTAGTTTTCGATGATAAGCTTGAAGGATCTACCTCCAGCCCCTTGACAGTTTCAGATGAATATTGACATCAGAATCTATATAGAAGATTTAACAGTCTGCGAGACGACTGCGCTCTCTTTCGGGCCCCGAGCCTGGTCTGTCATATGATCCTGTGGAGTCTCCATCATCTGAGTATCCGAATTTACAATCATTGCCATGTCTAAAGTTGCAAATTTGTCAGGATCTGGTGGTCACAGAGGGGGTATTTGGTGCAGTTGACTAGATGAAGTCGAAGCATGGTGAGTGTGGTCTACCTCCTCCATTTCCTTACAACCCAATTCCACAAGTGTGGGTAACTAGACCGAATGATTTTGGATTATAACTTCAGCGTGGGAGGGTATAAAAAGGGCCACATGGTCCATTAATGGTCTTTGGCTTTTTGTTGTGAATTACGTGGATGAAGGCTTAGTCTGCAGTTGATGCATGGGGCCCAATTGAGTGATCTGCCCAGCTGGGGCCGCTCCTTGGGCCTGGAGAGGGATGAGCGACATCGTTTCGAGCTGGAGGTGAGCGTGCGGGGTTGTTTCGAGGGAGCTGTTATTGTGGCCACTTTATCTTTGAGACGACAACTATTTCATGTGAGCTTCTTTAATCGGGGACTGAGCTAGGGATTTGGTGGTGATTTATGGATGGAGCGTCGATTGGAACATTGTAGGAGCACGGGTCTCCTCATATGATAGAGGTAAGTCTGAACCTTTTTCTAACAGCTGATTGTCTGACAGAGCCATGAACTGCTAGCCTCGTGATCCGACGTAGGGGGACATTGGTAGATGTGAGATACTGGGCCATCGGGGTAGCTGGTTGATGGCGAGGATGGCGAACCACCTACATCCAGGGTTCGTACTTATCCTATTGAAGGGTTGCGCAGTCGCCAGTGCTGTAGCTGGTTTTATGGGGCATGTGGTTGCTCCATGATCAACCCACCCATATGAGAAGCAGATCTGTGGGAGCCCCTCGTAAGCAACCTTGATAAGCTCACCATCTAATTCAATGAAAGGGCGGAGCGGTAAGCTGAGATCAATATCTACAGCCATCCAAGCAAACTTTCCCCGTTGGGTGAGTTGAGTGTGGTTATCAATTTTCACCATTCGACCCACAAGGTTCCCCAGCGCTGTGAGGATCAAAGGATGATACCTTGCTACTGGAAGATTGGCGAACCTTACCCATACCACAACATGCATTATTTTCCCCGAAGATGGCCAAAATTTGGGGAACCACGACTGAACTGAGAGTGCATTTCCCGCAATGATCTAAGGCCCCTGGGTAAGGGTCTGCACGTAGTCTTCCTCCTCCGTGAAGTTAACAAGGTAAAATTCATTTTCAATGTCCACTATTTTGATTAGGCGCTTTGGTTTCCACAAAGAAAACAGTCGAGATTTTAGCATATTGAAACTTAGTGATTGACCTAGGAGCTTAATAATAACAACATTTACCCAAATTCTGTCTAATTTTCCTCGGAAGGTGTTGGAAAGTTCTAATCCCATGCCAAATTTTCCTTGAACGACAGAAATGTCTCCCTCGGTGATTTCGATGGGGTCCTCTTCAGACCATTCCATGATATTACCTATTCTGCCTGCGTTTGTCTGCCTAATTACTATCGCACTATAGCTTATCGATTTATTCTGTGGAGCGGGTTTATGGGGAGGGGGATCTTCATCCCTCTCTCGTATATGGATTTTTTTTGCTGCCTGGCGAACAGAAGCTGAAGAATTGCTAGTAATTGAGTTAAGTTTAGTTGAATTTAGTACAGGTTGGTTTGATAGTAGTGCGTTTGAGAGTATTCTTAGAAAACTGAATGAGTTATTCTTATAGCTGGGAAGAATAGCTGAACCAAGTAAGTTGTTCTAATAGTATTTTTATGGTGCAATTATATACATGCATGCATGGGTTTGAGAATTGTGGTTACGGTGATGAATAATTTAGATGAAATGAAGTTTTTTCTGTAAATGAGTAAGTAAAAAAATGAAAATGTTGGAATTAGTGTTTAGCCGAATATGCTCTATTTTTGGTGTTAGTGTGTAGTCTTACATTTTGATTTGTTTTGGATGATTTTGAAACTACGGTAAGAGTTAAATGAAGTAAAAGTGATCATGAAAGTGAAAAGTTATGTTCCTAATGATAGCATAAGAATTGGAAAATTTATATTAATGAGAGAATGTGAAAATGAAGGTTTGGATTTGTGATGTTTGACGTTTAGGATTGTTTTTGAATTGTTTGGAAGTTATAGTGAGTATAGACAAGCATAATTAATGAGTTAGAAGAAATTAAGTTTGAAAAGGATTGTGTTAGTATGGAGAAAATGGAAAGAGAAGAAGAAATATACGGTGAAGGAAATAGGTTACGAGTTGCAATCGTGCATCGCTAATGAAACAGCAAAGTCACAATCGTGCTTCAGCACGACAGCGACTTTGTGGGTTCAGATGGTCGACACGATCGCGACCTTCAACATTTTTTTGAAAGTTTATTTTGAACATCCTTCAATATTTTTGTTATAACTTCTTCATCCAATGTCCAAATGACTTCATTCTAAAAACAATAGATTCATAAGACATTTCTCTTCATCTCCACCAAAAATCTTAGCCATCTGAAATCATTTAGGAGAGATAGAGTGGAAAATGTGGGACGGGTGTGGCTAAAGGTGTTCTCAAATAGTCCAACATTTTTGTCCTTATCTGTCACACCCATGACTCTTATTTCTCACACCCTCTCACGCCCATGAGTCACTCAGACCTGTGAGTTTTCTCCCTCACACTCATGAGTGTTGATGGCTTGATGATGTTTAATTGTCACATCATGATACAGTGTTATCTAATAGTATATGCACCCAAGAGAAATTGCAAACTGAATAGTCCTGTTTCTTTTGACTATAACTTCTTCTCTAGACATCAAACGGATATGACCTTTGATTTTAAGTAAACTAGAGGCATAGGGATACAAATCATATGAAAAAGTTGAATTGTAATTCATTCTCTAACATGTTCAATTTCTAGATGGAAGTTGAGTATAACATACTATTTCAAAATAAGAATAGTCCAAAAATGTTTGAGGTATAGCTTTCTGATTACTAAACCAAATTAAATGATTTTGGTGCCATTAAAAACTTAAGACATTAGAGAATAACTCTACAGAAGGAAGTATTGCCTAATTTTGTCATTTACCTTATCAAATTAATTAGGAAAAGTTTGTAGGAAAATCCCGGGAGGAACATCACATGTTTCAGCAGCGGAAACAAAAAATTTTTTATTCCCGGGACCTTCCCGAAACCCAGGATCCCGGTGTCGGTATGAAAACTCAACCCTGAATAGCCAATAGAGACTATCTCTAAAGGTATCCACGCAGAGATCAGAAAACCTAACCGGATCAAACACCTTTGACC
>JAOTIZ010022156.1:0-10239 GCA_027123425.1 Erythroxylum panamense | reverse complement strand
ATTTATTCTCTTATGTCACACAACCTTATTAACATTAACATGTTAATTAATTTCCAACACACACAAGTCTATCAAGACCTCAAAAATTAATCTAATCATGCTTAATCAAATAAAAAACATTCAGGGGCCAACAACGCTTCTCAATGATATTAGCCTGTGAATCAACTAACTTTGCAGACTATTCATGAAGGGTCTAAATTTGTGATAACGTTAAAACTACAGATGTTAACTATGAGGTTTGAAGAACTGAAGATGAATGAAAAATGAGACTATTAAAGACTTTCATGAAAGATTGCATGATATAGTGAATCAGGCACATCAACTCGGGAAGAAATATTCCAATATGAAACTAGTCAAGAAGACGTTGAGATCATTACCTTCAAGAATTATTCTGAAAATTGCAACAATAAAGGATGCCTACGACATTAATGATCTATCATTGGAGAAGGTAATTTGAATTCTTACAAATTTTGAAATGAATCTTTTAAGGGGTAAACAACAAAAAAGCAAAGGATTGGCACAACAGGTTGAAATTGGAAAAGATATGAATGATGTAAAAGATGAATCCGACGAGAATGAGGCTATGAAACTATTAACATGAGAGTTCAGTAAGTGGTTGAAGAGAGTGAAAAAGGACAGACCTGCGTTTAGGGAAAACGGTGGGAGTTCATCGAATAACAACTTCAAACAACAAGCCAAAACTCAAAAGGGAGAAATAAAAAGAGAATTCAATGCCATGAGTGTTAAGGCTTCGAACATGTTCAAGTGGAGTGTGCTAACATCTTGAAGAAGTGAAAAGGAAAATCCTATAGGAGCACTTGGAGTGATAATGAATCCGGAAGTGAAGAAGACGTTGTGAATAATGATGCGTTTGTTATTTTGTACAGCAAAAGTCTAGTTCCTTGTTTAACAGTAACCGAGAATGAAGTAACTGAAGACGAAAAAGTGAGTAAATTGGAAAATTTTGTGGAAAACGCAGATGATTCAACGCAAAGCTCGATCTCAGATTATGACAATGATGAAAGTGGTTCAGGTGATAAAAGGAGAATATTTATGGGGCTTACAAATTAATGTACGAAAAATGGGTGAAAACATATAGGAAGAATGAAAGGTTGAAGGAAGAAAACTTCTCTATGAATAATACTATTCAAGATTTCGAGAAGATATTGGTGTCTACATTAGATGAGCTTGGTGAAGCTAGAATGAAATTAGTAAGTACTGAAAAGGGATTGAGAATGTAGAATGGAAGCACAGAAAAACTAGAAAAGTTAATGGAAATTGGTAAGGTTAAAGGGGATCTTCAAGACATTGGCTATAAGGTTGAGTGCTCTAAAGTGAATAAAGAAAAAATGATATGTCTAGATCTGTCCGAGAAAAAAAACATCAAGAAAGAATTGAAGATTTATACCCACGTGTCATTTTTGCGGAGTTATTGGGCATATAAGGCCGAGATGCTACAAGGTGTTACAAATAAAATTTCAAACGGGTCAAAACTGAAAATCTAGACACTCTCCATTAAATTTCCAACAGCAATCCATGTTACCGAATTACACTTAGGTTAGAAAGGGTCAATTACAGGCACAAAGACATTGTGAAGGAAAAATAAGAAATTATATAGATTCACAGTTAGTTATTGCTTTTACAGAAATTGGTCAGGCAAAGAACAAGTTAGTTACTTCAGAAGAAGAAACCGATGAAAAAGATAATATGACGAGGAATAAGACCAGGTTTGAATTTTTTTGAGAGGCACAGAGATTGTGTGTTTTACATTTTTTAAGTAATTTTTGTGTTGTTTAAATTAAAACAACGAAACGTAAAAAATGAAGAAGAGAGATTTGTCTTCTTTAGTTCTTTAGATTTTATGTTGCCATTGTCGTCCCATCTTTTTAGTGGTTTGTATTGTGACTTCTATTTGGCTCCACCGAAGACTCTTTAGCTCTCTAATTAGTGTAGGTCTCTCTCTCTCTCACTACACTGAAAACACTCATCTTTATTTGCTTGGGTTTATGAATTTGATCAGTCTTATGAAGATGGAATTGAAGTAAGTAATGATATGTTGGCATATGTATTGGTTGGTGGTCGACAAAATCTGCTAGTGCACAGAGTTGTTCCTGTACCTACAAATCGAGTATTCCAAGGTCGTCTCCCTCAAGGACTAAAATACTCACCACTAAATTAATCATAATTACTTAAACGAAATTGACAATAAACTTAAAAGATGATTAGATTTGGGTAGACAATAAATTGTAAAAACTAGAAATAGCAAACAAGGGTAATTTTATGATTTAGACTTAGGGCTTGGGGTTCACCAATTTAAGAGATTGATTAATAAATTATCAAATTGATTGAATGATAGGTTATAATAACAATTGCATAACTTTACTCATATTCTCTCTCAAGACATAAGAATACCTAACTAGTTGATTACCATCTCTCAATGTAAAACCTAACTAGTCAAATTCATTAAGAACAAGCAACCACAAGTTATCACACTAGTTTAGGATATCTCTATCTCTAAATCTAATGTGTTTATCTTCCTAGTGCACTACATCCCTCACCCTAAATGAGGTTTAGTTCCAGAACATGATAACATAATCCATATGACTAAAGACAATCAACATCCAAGAAAGAGTAGAGAGAGAAGGTAGAGAGAACACAAAATAAGATTACTTCCAATGCTTGGATTAATCCTTTAAAACTTCTTCTTTGCATCTTTTTCAGTGCCTCTTTATGTTGCTACCTTGTTTTCAGTGTCCAACCCCCCTTTTGGTCTTAAAAATGAGTGTTTATCATGTTTTAGGTTTAAAGAAACCTAGTTTTTGCTAAACAGGGGAAGGCAAATCGTCCTAGGGCCGATAAAGTCCGTTAAGCAAACATTATATCACTTTAACAGACCTTTTCGGGTTTCTGAAATGAAGTTGGCCAGGTAATGTTCGTTAATAGGATATTATGTTCATTTAGCATACCTTCTCGGGTCTGGGAGTGAAGTTATCCAGGCAATGCCCATTAAGCGAACATTATATCCGTTTAGCGGACCTTATCGGGTCTGGGAGAGAAGTTGGCCAGGCAATGTCCATTAAGTGGACACACCTTGTTAACTACAAATGTGTGCACTTTTGACCCTTTAGATGACAACCTCTCTCCTCGGAGTCTTCACAAAAGTTGCAAAACTCGGTGTCCTCTTCGAAAATATACTTGAATGACCATAATCTGACATCCACAGTAAAAGTTATGCCTCTTACCCCTGAATTCTATCAATTTGTACCTATCAAGTAATAAAGTTGAAATGTGTGAGAACTAACCAAATAAAGCTTCAAATTGACATAAAGATAAGTCAAATTAGTTCCAATTCATCCCAAAATTATATATGAATAATTTGACTTATCAAATTCCCCCACACTTAAACTATTGCTTGTCCCCAAGTAAAAACAAAAGAAAGCTAACTACTAAATCCTTAAACGAGTTATTGATTCACTTTTGTCGGTGTACGGTGGCATTTAGCATATACCACAAGCCTTTAAACCACTATGTGTCCATAATGGAGGAGTTATAGTCTCCTGAGTATTTACTTAAAATGAATGATACCCACAAATATTTCCTTTCCGTCATTCCACATCTAATCATCATCATAGTTCGATTCAATAAGTTGGAAGCACTATAGGTAAGAATTGAAATATAGACATAAGGTCACATAATACTTTATAAATTATATCACAAATTAAGCAATAATAAGACATCATAATGTCTCAATTAATCAAAATCACATGCCATGAATGAAGCCTCTCATAAAGCATTCACTTTCACACACAAGTGTTTGAGGGTTACTCTCCATCCTCTTCTCATGCATGTCTCTTACCATAAGCTTGCATCTCATCTACTTCTCCATTACTCCCATTTATGGAATATTCATGAATCAAAAAGGACTTTATTCCTTTGGTTGTAATGGGGCCAAGGGGTAAAGTAGGCTATGAAAGAAAGGGTAGGAATTCAAATATTCAACAATTAGTAGAGTAGAAAGCACAAATCTTACAATCATTTTTGGCAAACTCTACTGAAAAAGTGCCCTATAATTATAATGTTTATGAAACTACACCAACTCTATTGTCACAATTTCTGTCATTCTTTCACCTTGAAATCTGAAGTGAACACGCTTTATTTATTATTATCACATTTTCTCTTTTTATTATTTATTTATTTATTTATTTTTGACAGAATGCTTCTTCAATTACCATAAAAATACCCCCACACTTCTTCCTTTGTATACCTATCAATAAGAATATTGAATGCATAACATTTATAGCTCTACTAACCATTAAACAAGGGTGAATTTGTTTTTCTTAGTTCAAGGTTCTTTGGAATAGGTTTACAAAGAAAAAGGCTCAAATACAATCACTAGGCACAAAGGGTTCGCTAGGGGATTGATGTATAAAAAGGGTTAGCTATTTGGCTCAAGCTTAATCCTAGTGCCTTTTTATCATTTTCATGAACATACCATAACATGATTATGTAACCTAGAAAAGATGCAATGCAAGTTCTAGAAGTAAACATACATAGAAGAGAAAATTATATCACTTATAAGAAAAATAGGATTGAGTTCAATTCTTTAGGCTCAAGATAGCTCACTTGGAGATGTCTACTCATTCAATAGCATGCTCATTGATTCAATTTAACATTATATCATCCAATTGTGACAAGGTTTGTAATCAATTTAATCATATTATGCATCTTATTTAAGATCAATTTATCTATAATGTAATTAACTCATTAAATTGGATTATAATGACAATTAGAACATGAAAGATGTATAAGAATGCAAACATGCCCGATAAAAATATGCACAATTAGTTAATGCAAACTCACAAGACTTTTTTTTATATGTATTGGAAATTGTAAGATGATGTATGCAAGACTATCCATTTATATTCCCCCATACTTAGAATCCACATTGTCCTTAATGTTAGGTAAGATAAAGAAAAAGTAGTGCAATTAATGGAAGGCAGAGTAAAGGTAGAGAAACCCTTTGAAATAGTCGATTGACCAAATTCCGCATGGTGTATTCATATATCCCATCAAACTATAAAAATTATGGAGATAGAGCAAAATAGTAATGAAGTTATTCTAACAATTGCCAACATAAAATTAAAGCGAGGGTAAGATTAAAAGTAAATTGCACAACTACAAACTTGAGAATTCAAATGCAAATGCAATCCTATGACCCAATGATATCATGGTCCATGAGGATGTTGTTGTTGCTCTATGAAGGCCCTCAAGATCTCTTCTATTCTAGCTTATAAAGCTGCGAGATTGCCCACTTCCACTCGAAGATCTCTAATTTTTTCTCAGACTTCTTGCATCTGAGTCAGAATCTGATTATCCCCTGAGGCTGGATTAGCTTTTGATTGCTGTGCAGTAGGGGCACTCGAAGTGTGCCTCTCCTAATGTGGATTGATCCACCTGTTAGGAGCATCTTTCATGTATTTGAATTCCCTCATCTTATCGACATTGATGACATCCACCTCAGTAGTATAAACCACTGCTTCATCTCTTTTAAGGACCTTGAGATGCCTAAACAGTTGGCTTAGTAATACTAGAATCATAAATCTCTTCATCTCTGCATTGTGGTGCACCACTTGCCACATAGAGGTCATCATCATCTGGGCAGTAGCAATGCCCTGAAATTGGTCATCGTGAAAGAACATTTTATCTAGAATGTACAAGTCTTCGTTGCGGAGGTATCCGGAGTCACTGGCCGTGGGCATTACATTATGTGCTAGTAGGAAAGCTACCAACCTAGGTCCGATGTCAAAATATTTGTAGTGCATAAAAAATGACTAATTTGTAGATCGCATAGTGGATCTAATCCCAAGCTGAACCATAACATCATCCTTATCCCATTGACTATCACTTGAACACTTGGCGCGCTTGTCAAAGGATGGGACATTGCCTCCCACTAGCAACTCTAAGTGTCTATTAATTAGCTCTTTAGTGATAACCGATGCTCTTCCATTGACTCGTGAAGCGAGCACCGGTGGTTGCTTACTAGCTTCTGCATTGAGGTTAGCATAGAATTGTTTGACCAGCTCTAGGTAGTATGCACCCTTAAGAGTCAACAATTTTCCCTAATGAAATTTGTCTAAATTTTCCCTTGCATGGCATGCTTCATCAATTCTCTCCACCACTGAGACTTCAATTACAAAATTGTTGTTTCTTTTCTTATTGAACCAATCTTCGCATTGTGCATTGATGAACATGGGTTGCTCAGAAGCAGGTTCCTCTGCTTTTTCAACCAGATCTTTCGCCCTAACAGATCGAGAGGATCGACCCTTATTCTTCCTTGCCGATTGCTTAAACTGCAACATCTAGCGATAACCTCACAACGTATTACAACTTTAACCAAATTGACCTCAAACCCCATAACCGAGCAACAATTTCCTTTCAAATTCAATCACACCCTAGAATCTCAGCTTTAATCTCAATCTCATAACTCCAACATAATCCAACCTTTTCCAATTCAATTACACACCCAACACTTCAATACAAACCATCCTCTCCACATTCAAACACAACTTGAAATTCAGTTCACTCTCAACCCAATACTTCAATGTAATAACCAACTCATCAAATTTAATAAATCAATCTGAAATTCATCTTCAATCTCAACCTAACACTTCAATACAAACTAGCCCTTCAAATTTAATAACACAATCCAAAATGCAGTTCAATCTTAGCCTAACATTTTAATATGTAACATTATACCAAGCAAATTCATTAGTATAATGCACACATTGAAGTTTTACCATTAAAGAACACTTATCCCTATCCAATAGAAGTATCAATTGCATGCAATCTGTACAAAACCTCAAGAAAATCCCCTAAAATCTTCGAACATGAAGTGACCAAAGAGAGGCAGATGATTTGAGAGGCTAGGGTTGGCTGGGATGGAATGTCGTTGGGATGGGGTTTGTGAAAGGCAAAAAAAGGGAGACGAATGAAGAAAAATATGAAAATTTTTGGATAAAAGATGATTGGTATGGATGAAGGCAGGAGAGAATGTAGGGGATACCAGGAGGCAGGCAGTGATAGGTCAGAGAGAAAGTGCAGGAAAAGAGAAAAGAAAAGGTTGTTAAGTGGACATAATGTCTGCTAAACGAACCTTTACGGGTCTCTTTGGTTGTTTTGAAGCTGTAGGTACGTTAAGCGGACGTATTGTTCGCTAAATGGACCTTTACGGGTTTTTCTGTATTATGTTGAGTCTATAGTCCGTTAAACGGACTCCATATCTGTTAAACAATCTCGATTTTTTTCAAGCTTTTCTCACCTTGTTCACTCTTCTTTTGCTCTTTCTAACCATTCAATGATATTATAAGACTATATGCATGATGTATGAGTGCTAATAGTGAAAAGATTAAATAAAACAAAAACACATTGCCACTTACCTCCCCCACACTTAACATGGATCTTACCTTTAGGATTAAAAAGTCGTGATCACGCTATTTCTCATGCTAATAGGAGGTGCCATTGAGATGTCTCGTACACACTATCCATATGCAACACATAACAAACCAGAATAAGAAGATGTGACAAAAATGAAATTAATCAAATACAAGGAGAATTAGAAACGTTAGGTCGCCTCCCAACAAGTGCTAAATTTAATATCCTCAGCTGGACTCGACCATCATGATGTCAAGTTTGGAATATGATGGTGGAAATAGCTCCAACCATTTCTCCCTCAAAATAGTGCTTGAGTCGTTGTCCATTGACCATAAAGGGTTATTGATCATCCCTTCCAATCTCCACGGCTCCATGTGGATATACTTTGGTCACCACAAAAGGTCCATACCATCTTGATCGCAATTTCCTTGGAAATAATTTTAAATGAAAGTTAAATAATAAAACCTTTTGACTAGGTTTAAATTATTGCTAAAGGATATGTTTATCGTGGAAGGCCTTAGTTCTTTCTTTGTATATTTGAGCATTCTTAAAAGCATCTAGGCGAAATTCATCTAACTCATTCAACTCCTTTAGTCTCCTTTGTTTAGCTTCCTTGAGATCATAATTCAACTTTCGTATTGCCCATAATGACTTGTGCTCAATTTCGACCGGAAGATGGCAAGATTTCCCAAAGACTAATCTATAAGGAGACATCCCCAAGGGAGTCTTGTATGTTGTCCTACACACCCAAAGAGCATCATCAAGCTTCAACACCCAATCCTTTCTTGAGGTATTAATAGTTTTCTCCAAATTTTGCTTAATTTCCCTGTTAAATACCTCAACTTGCCCACTAGTTTGAGGGTGGTAGGTGGTTCCAAACTTAAAATGACACCCATATTTTGCCATTAGAGATTTGAATTGGTGATTCTGGAAATGTGCCTCATTGTCACTAATTATAGCTCTTGGAACATCAAATCTTGAAAATATGTGCTTCTTGACAAATTTGACAACACTAGCTTAAGTGTTGTTTGACAAAGCTGTGGCTTCTACCCAATTGGATACATAATCGATCGCCACAAGGATGTATTCATTATATAAGGATATTAAAAACTGTCCCATAAAGTTCGGACCCTATACATCAAAGAGTTCAACCTTTAGAATCTCTGACTGAGGCATCTCATGCTTTCTACCAATGTTCCTCGTTTTTTTGACATTTATCACAGGTCATGACAAAAGTTATAACATCTTTAAAAAGAGTAGGCCAATAAAACCCAGATTGTAAAACCTTTGCTACCATTTTGTTAGCCCCATGGTGTCCTCTATAAAGAGAAGCATGGCAATTATGCAGTACTAATCGCATGTCTTCATAAGGTATGCATCTTCTAATTAGCCCATCAGCACACCTTCTGAAGAGTAACGGGTCTTTCCAAAAGTAATTCCCCACCTCAGATAAAAATTTCCTTCTCTTATGGTATAAATAATCACCAGGAATAATGTTAAACACCAGAAAATTAACATGATCGGCAAATCAAGGAACATTTTCCTTAACAAACCATAGATTCTCATCAAGAAATGTATCATTAATCAGTTCTGCTCCCAGCTTGTCTCTTTGCTCAAGTCGAGAAAGATGATCATCCATTGAATTTTTTAATCCTTTCTTATCTCTAATTTCCAAATCAAATTCCTGCAAAAGTAAAATCCATCTTATCAATCTTGATTTTACATCTTTCTTTGTAAGCAAATATTTTCTGGTGGAATGGTCAGTGTAAACACTGACTTTAGACCTAACAAGATAAGATCTAAATTTATCAAATGCAAAAATTACTGGTAGCAGTTCTTTCTCTGTACATAATTAATTTGAGCATCATTAAGAACTTTGTTAGCGTAATAAATGACATGTAATTTCTTATACTATTTTTGCCCTAAGATAGGCCCAAGTGCAAAATCACTAGCATCACACATCAGTTCAAAAGGAAGATTCCAAAATCAGTGTGGCCATTATAGGAGCTGACATAAGTTCCTTTTTCAACCTGTTGAAGGCATCAAGACATTCATCAGTAAATTCATAACGAACTTCCTTTTGCAACAAAGCACATAATGGTTTAGAAATCTTGGAAAAATCTTTAATAAATCTACGATAGAACTCTGCATGCCTAATTATTGCTCTAACCGAACTGGGGGGTGGTAATTTGTTGATAACTTTAATTTTTGCTGGATCCACCTCTATTCCATTATTAGAGATTTTGTGGCCTATGACGATTCCTTCGTGTACCATAAAATGAAACTTTTCCCAATTCAGTATAAGATTGGTTTCTTCAAATCTCTATAGAACCTATTCTACATTGAACAGATATGCATCAAAAGAAGAACCAAAAATAGAAAAGTCCTCCATAAATACCTTAATTATATTCTCCACCATGTCGAAGAATATGGACATCATGCATTATTGGAAAGTGACAGGAGCACTGCACAAACCGAAAGGCATCCTATGATACACAAATGTACCATAGGGACAAATGAAGGTGGTTTTCTCTTGATCCTTCGGGGCTATCGGAATCTAGTTATACCCTAAATAACCATAAAAAAGCTGTAATAATCATGCCCCGCTAATCTTTCCAACATTTGATCTATAAAGGGGAGAGGGAAGTAATCTTTGCTAGTTGCTTCATTTAATTTCCTATAATCTATACAGACCCTCCACCCTATTACAACCCTAGTGGAAATTGACTCATTACTAGCATTAGAGATGACAGTCATGCCTCCTTTCTTTGGTATCACCTGCACAAGACTTATCCAAGAGCTATCAGA
>JAOTIZ010022012.1:0-10245 GCA_027123425.1 Erythroxylum panamense | reverse complement strand
ACCACTTTGAGAACTCTTGTAAAATAATCTGAGATGGACTCAGATTCATTCATGTGTAAGGCTTCATATTCTCCTCTAATGTTTGAAGTCTTACTCTCTTCACCTGATCAACACCTTTATATGTTTTTTCCAAAATTTGCCATGCTTGTTTGGCAGTCTCTACCTTAGAGATTTTTTTAAGCGTTCCATCGTCAATTGCTTGATGGATTATGGTGAAAGCTTTTTGATATTTTTTTCTTATATTACACAAAGCATCCCTTTGTGCCTGATTCAAAACAGCTTCTTCCTCTTGTTCCACATATCCTTTATCTACTATCTCCCAAGCATCTTGCGAAAACAAAGCCTTCATCCAAATACACCAAGTTGAATAGTTCTCTTTTGTTAGACGAGGTACTTGTTACTATTGTTGACCATTTTCCCTAATCTCCTAAGCTCTGATACCACTCTGTTGACAATCCCTATGTTTACAAACACTCAAATCTAACACAAACAAGGATATATATGGAGGAGAAAATAAATCTTCTTTGCTGGAAAAAAAATAGTACAAAGACTCTCACTAACTCTGTACGGCAATACTATTTTCCTCTCTTTTTCAACTCACTCTTTACATCGTGCAAACTCCTTACTTCATCTCTTTTTATATACACATCTCAAATCAGTGCAATAAAACTGTTACAAGTACCTAATTAAAATACTCATAAATTTCACAACCATTCATCTTTAAATTCCATGAACTCTTCATATTTGTAACTGCATGAGCCATTCATATTCCTAACTCATGAACCATTTATGAATCATGTTTAACTTCTAACAAAAGCTTGCTAAAAATCCAGTATTATGAATCATGTTTAACTTCTAACAAAAGCTTGCTAAAAATCCAGTATTTCATGCACTCACAAAGCACTTTGAGACTCATTTCTATTTTGATTGAGAGAAGGTACTAATTGAAGACATTAAGCTGCAGAAAATAGGGACAGAAGCACAAGTTGTTGATATCTTCACTAAACAATTGTCAAAGCCAAATTTGAAGTATTTCGTGAAGCTCTTGGTGTTGTTGACAGTAAGTTTGCACTAAGGGGGACTATCAAAAATTAGTACTACTCTATTACCGTTTGTTTCTTTTTATTAGGAGTCAAGGAGATTTAGTGCTTTATTTGTGGAAATAAAATAAGAAGCATTTAAGCTTAGTTAGTTAAGTCTTATCAACATAAATAGGAGTAAAGTCCAGCTGATTCTACACAGTAGCACTTCAGTCTTATCTTTTCTTCGTAAGTCTTATTTGAGAAATAATATTTTTAGCTTCCTAAATTCATTTGTCTTGGTATATCGTTCCATTTATTCCTCTAAATTTTTTAGACCATATGTTATCGTCAATATGACATCCACACATCAAGCTGCTCCTCCCCTGCATGTGCCACCATCTTTAGTCGCTTACCTAGCCATCTACGATTCCTTTAGCTGCTAATCAATGCTAGTACTAAAACTCATCGTTTGACTTCCACCTTTCTATAGGAATGCAATCATCATCAGTGAAGGAAAAACAGACAGCATTAAGAGGCTATTACAATTAATTACAAATCTGTTATGAGTCGTTAAAAAGTTGTTTAGATTCTAACGTAACAAACTATATTCAAATACTTTCTAGCTCATTCAGATGCTACATATACAAATACATTGTATTACTTCTTACAATTTAATATAAACAACTCAACATATTCTTCTTTTTTCTACATGATATTAGAGCTAATCCTTGATCTAAATAGCAGTTATTTTCTTCTAAGTGTTTTCATCCAAAAAGCTTAGATAAGCTATGGCTAGAAGGAGCTATGCTCATGATGTGAGCTCAAGAGAGAGTCAAAAGACAAGTCAACTATTGGATGACCCATTGACCATACCAAAATAACCGATTACTCATGCTAATGATAAGAGGCTTCAAGAAGATTTTGGTGGGCTTATATGTACCATGGTTGATGAAAAAAGACCTTTGGACATCAAGTTACAAACAATAACATCAAGGTAGTAACGCTATTCACGTGTTCTGAATTGGGACGAAATCCTGACATTGATTCAGGCTGAATAAGTCTAATTGAACAACATGAAAGTTGTAGACTTTTGTCATAGCTTTCCAACGGTATAAGATTTGCATTAATCGGAGGTCCTTAGCCCAAGATATACTTGATTTACTAAAGGATGTTCTGTTAGAAAACTGTTACAAATTCCTAATTGTCTTTTCATTTTTAGGCCCACTTTTTGAGACTTAAAAGGGTGGTTTTCAGCACTTCTTATTGAGACTATGTTGAGAATAGTTTTAGGTCACTTTGTGAGGGATTCAATCCTGAAATTCTCTACAAATCGATTTTACAAACTTATCAAGTGATTAGTCGGATTGCTTGTGGTGTTCTTTTGGTATCTTTATGCATTTTAGTTTCTGATTACATTATTAATCTTGGGTCAAGGCGTCAAAGGATCTTCCGACAACTTTGAATTCTTAGGTTGGGGTTTTGATCTGATCAATCAAGAGGTTCCTAATCGAGTCGATTCTAGGAGTTCCACATCATTTGGTATTAGAGCTTTGGCTCGGTTTCAGGTTCCTATCCATTGTTCTTATCATCTTCATTTTTTTTCTTCTTTCTTTTTTTTCAATTTTCTATTTACTTTTGTCCTTGTTTCCCTTCTACTATTTATTTTGCTCCTTGTTTTATCGTTATCGTTCCATTCCCGTTTGTTAACATCATTTTCTTTGTTCTTGTTTCATAATTTTATTTCAATTCATACTTCATGTTGTGTTTGTAGTTAGTTTTTGTTAAGATTGTTCTTGTGAAAAAAATTATAAAAAATTATGAAAAATCAAAAAAATTTGGAAAAATAAAAAAAAAGTGTTTTGATGACTCGCTGATCATAATTTATTGAGATTGTGGATAGTTCATCTTAAACTGTTGCTATGATTGTAAGTTGTTAACGAAAGAATCAAGAGTAATAAAAGGCAAGAATGATTTACATCAAAAGAAAAAGGCCAAAAAACATAGTGAAATACAAGTGAATCATCATCTATTCGAGTGGAACACGTAAGGGAGTGAGCGAGGTTTCTTTTTAACTAACATTATTACTCTTATTTTCTTGTTACTTCGTAATGTCTAAGACAGGTGACGAAAGGAATTCTGAAGACCTAGCCACAACTTTAAAGGCTTTACAAGAACAAATGACCCAAATGAATCTTGCATTTGAAAGCTATGGAGAGAGGTTAGAACACTTAGAGGCTCTGAAATGAGGTCGGCCAACACCACCTCCAACTAACCAACCTCAATTTGAGGATGTTGAAATTGAAATAAACATAGAAGAGTGGGATAGATATCAAACTAGGGAGTATGCGACAAAAGGTTGAAGAAGAGCTGGCAAGCCTAGAAGAGAACCGAGAGCTAGGGAAGAAGTTGATAGAAACCTGAGCACTACAAAAATGAAGATTCCTTCTTCTCAAGGTCAAAGTAATCCAAACCAATATTTGGAGTGGGAAAGAAAGGTGGAGCTTGTGTTTGACTTTCATCACTATTTAGGAGAAAAGAAGGTAAAATTAGCAGCTGTAGAATTTACAGAGTCTGCCATAGTCTGGTGGGATCAGGTTCAAATTAACAGAAGAAGAAATAGAAAGAGACCTATCCGAACTTGGGATGAAATGAAGGCTATCATGAGAGTAAGATTTCTCCCTAGTAATTATTATAGGGAACTGCATCAAAGACTCCAAAACTTAAAACAGGGGTCTAAGATTGTTGAAGAGTACCATAAAGAAATGGAAATAGCTATGATCAGGGCAGATGATGTAGAAGACCAAGAGGCCACTATGGCTAGATTCTTATGTGGGCTAAATAGAGAAATTGTTGACACGGTTGAGCTATAACATTATATGGGGATTAAAGATATGGTTAGTGTTTCCATAAAAGTGGAGAAACAACTTAGTTACAAAAAATTTGCTAGACAGTCTCAATTCAGTAATAGTAGTGGATTACCTTGGAAATCAGGCTATAAAAGAAGTACTGAAGAGAGGAATTCGTCAAAATTCAAAGATGATAGGTTTACGACAAAATCTAAAGAAGACCAGTACACTCTTAAAGAAGTGAACAGAATTTTTTAAAAAAACAAAGAAACCACTCCAATGGTCAGCAACAGCAAAACTAAGTGTTTCAGATGTTAAGGATATGGCCACATAGCTTCTCAATGTCCTAACAAGAGTGCTATGATCATAAAAGATGATGGGGTTATTGAAACTGATGGAGAGGAACAGATCCAGAAATGCCACCTTTGGAAGACGCAAGTAATGCAAAATATCCAGAGTGTGGAGACTTACTAGTTGCAAAGAGAGCTTTAAATTTGCAAGCTAAGTTTGATGCTCTAGAAGAACAGCGGGAAAATATTTTTCATACTAGATGCAATGTAGGTGGGAAGGCATGCAATCAAGTTATTGATGGAGGTAGTTGTACTAATGTTGCTAGCACTTATTTGGTGGAAAAGCTTGGATTGTCATTATTGAAACACCTGAAGACATACAGGCTACAGTGGCCGAATGATTGTGGCGAGGTCAAGGTAACTAAGTTGGTGGTTGTGCCATTTCCTATTGGCAAGTATTTTGATGAGGTTTTATGTGATGTGATTCTGATGTAAGTAGGCCACATACTTTTAGGTCGACCTTAGGAGTATGATCATAAGATCTCACATAATGGTTATCTAAATACTTATTCTTTTTCTAAAGATGGAAGACTTGTCACCCTCAAGTCATTCTCTCCTAAAGAAGTATACGAAGATCAATTGAAGCTTAGACAACGAGAGGAGTCATAAAAAAGCAAAGAGAGTTAAGTTGAACAAACACAATGGGGAAAAGCAAAAAATGAGTGAGAGTGAGAATTTAAAAAATAGAGAGAGTGAGAGGGCAAAGGGAAACACTGAGTGCAAAAGAGATAAGAATGTGAGTTGTATACAAGAGGTAGAGATTTTAGAGATTCTTATCATGAAAAAAAGTCACTTATAATGTTGATGTATAAGGAAACTTGTTTTAGTGCTGCTGACCTTCGTGATTCTTTACCCTCTATTGCTAAATCTCTTTTGAAGGAATACAGTGATATTTTTCTAGAGGAATTTCCAAAAGGTTTGCCACCCATCAGAGGGATTGAGCATCAGATTGACTTGGTGCTTGGGGTTTCATTGCCTAATAGGCCAGCATATCACAGTAACCTTGAAGAGACTAATGAATTACAAAGACAAGTGGAAGAGCTTATAGTTAAAGGCCATGTCAAGGAGACTATGAGTCCAAGTGCTATTCCTGTGATACTAGTGCCAAAGAAAGATGGAAGTTGGAGGATGTGTGTAGACTACAAAGCAATCAACAAAATTACATTAAAGTATTGACATCCCATTCCTAGGTTAGCTGACTTGTTAGATTAATTGAATGGTGCTGTAATTTTTATTAAAATTGATTTGAATGGGGGTTACCACCAAATTCGTATGGCCCAAGGTGATGAATGGAAAACTGCATTTAAAACTCAACATAGACTGTATGAGTGGATGGTAATGCCATTTGGTTTGACAAATGCACCTAGCACTTTTATGAGATTGATGAACCATGTACTTTGTGCATTCATTAATAAGTTTGTTGTTATGTACTTTGATGACATCTTGATATACAATAGGAGATTAGAAGAACATATGCATCATTTGAAATGTGTACTTGATGTCTTGCGTGAGCAAAAGTTGTATGCAAATGTTAAAAAGTGTAGTTTTTGTATAGATAAGGTTAATTTTCTTAGTTTTATTGTTATTTCTAAGGGCGTTGAGATTGATGAGAATAAGGTGAAAGCCATTAAAGAGTGTCTAACACCTAAATCTATTTAAGAAGTACGGAGCTTTCATAGTTTACCTAGTTTTTATAGGCGGTTTATTCCACACTTTAGCACTGTAGCTACACCACTTACAAAGGTCTTTAAGAAAAATGTTGCATTTAAGCGAGGTCCTGAAAAGTAAAAGGCATTCATGTTAGTGAAAGATAAATTGTGTTCCACTTCTTTACTTGCTTTGCCTAATTTTGATAAAATTTTTGAAATTGAATGTGGCATTTTTGGAGTAGGCATAGGTGTTGTGTTAAGAAGGAGAAATGTCATTTGGAATATTTTAGTGAAAAGTTGGATGGAGCGACTCTAAACTATTCTACTTATGATAAATAATTGTATGCTTTAACGAGAGCGCTCGAAACATAGCAACATTACTTTTAGCTGAAGGAGTTTGTCATCCACACTAACCATGAGTCCTTGAAGAATCTTAAAGGAAAAGGAAAGTTGAATAGCAGGCATGCAAGATGGGATGAGTTTATTCAGACATTTCCATATGTCATTCAATATAAGCAAGGTAAAGAAAATTTGGTAGCTGATGCACTATCTCGCACGTATGCTTTAATCTCTACTGTAAGTAGTAAGTTATTAGGATTTGAGTATATCAAGGATTTGTATACTGCTGATACTAATTTTGAAAATGTGTATGATGCTTGTGAAACTGCTACATTCAATAATTTTTATCGCCATGATGATTTTTTGATTAAGGAAAATAGACTCTGTGTGCTAAATTGTTCTTTGCGTGAATTATTCGTTAGAGAGTCTAATAGTGGAGGTTTAATGGGCCATTTCAGTGTACAGAAAACATTGGACATTTTTCATGAGCATTTCTTTTGATCGCATATTTTTAGGGATGTAGAACGTGTTTGTGCAAATTTTGTTCAGTGTAAACAAGCTAAATCTAAAGTTATGCCTCATAGATTAGACACACCATTGCCTGTACCTAGTGCACCTTGGGAACATATTTCTATGGACTTCATTTTAGGTTTGCCTAAGTCTACACATGGTAAAGATTCAATTTTTGTGGTTATTGACAGGTTTTTTAAGATGTCTCATTTCATTGCTTGTCATAAAACCAATGATGCATCCAAGATTGCAAATTTGTTCTTGGTACTTTGTTGCGTGCCGTGATTAGTAAAATTTTGTACACTTGGGAAGAATGCTTGCCCTTTGTTGAATTTGCGTACAATAGAAATGTTCATTCTTCTACAGGTTTTTTTACCATTTGAAACTGTATATGGTTTTAAACCACTAATTGTTATGGATTTACTTCCTTTTCCTGTTAGTGAATTATCTAATGCAGATGGTGAAAAGAAAGCAGAACTGGTAAGGAAGATCTATGAATAGACCCATCGACACATTGAGAAAAAGAATAAGCAATATGCATCTAGTGCTAATATGGGAAGAATGTTTGTTTCTTTTGAACCTGGAGATTAGGTATGGTGCATATGTGTAAGGAAAGATTTCCTGAAAATCGAAAGATAAAGCTACATCCAAGAGGCGATGGACCATTTCAAGTTCTTGAAAAGATAAATGACAATGCCTATAAATTGGATCTCCGAGGTGAGCATGGTGGAATTAGTGCTTCATTTAATGTTTATGATTTATCTCCTTTTACCTTTGCAGATTTGAGGACGAATCTTTTTCATGAAGTGGAGGACGATGTGAGCTTAAGAGAGAGTCGAAAGACAAGTCAACTATCGGATGACCCATTGACCATGTCGAAAGGACTGATTACTCATACTAATGCTAAGAGGCATTGAGAAGCTTTTGGTGGGATTATATGTACCATGGTTGATGAAGAAAAGACCTTTAGAGATCAAGTTACAAACAATAACATCAAGGCAGTAATGCTATTCACATGTTCGGAATTGGGTCAAAATTCCGACATTGATTTAGGCCAAATCTATCTAATCAATATGAAAGTTGTAGATTTTTTTCTTAGCATTCTAATGGTACAATATTCGACTTAATCAGAGATCAGTAGCACACGATATACCCGATATACTAAAGGATGTTTTATTAGAAAATTGTTACGAATTCCTAATTGACTTTTCATTTTTCCTAGTTAGGCTTTTTGTTTTTAGGCCCACTTTTTGAGACTTAAAAGGGTGGTTTTTTGCACTTCCTGTTCAGACTACATAGAAAATAGTTTTAGGTCACTTTGTGAGGGATTTAATCTTGAAATTCTCTACAAACCGATTTTACGAACTTATCAAGAGATTAGTTAGATTGCTTATGGCATTCTTTTGATATCTTTGTGCATTTTGGTTTCTAATTGCATTGTTAATCCTGGGTCAAGGCAACGAAGGATCTTCTGACAACTTTGAATTCTTAGGATAGGGTTTTGATCCGATCAATCAAGGGTGTTCCTAATCAAGTCAATTCTAGGGGTTTCGCATTAGCTTTACAAACATAAGAAGAAGAAGGATTTAGATCTAATGAAGAAGAAAGGACTAGAAATATGGATCAAAGATCAGATCCATACATTGAGGACACCACATATATCACACGAGGAACACCATAGTACAATCGCGAATCAACAAATAGCGACAATCCAAGTTTGATCCTTGTGAGTTCAGTGTTAAACAGGAAGAATTTCATTTTGTGGAAAAGATCTATGCTACTAGCATTGAGTGCAAAAAGGAAAACAAAATTCATTTTAAAGGATGATGTGCCAGATGTTGACTCAAATGAGTTTGCACAGTGGAAATAATTTGATGATTTGGTTTTTTCTTGGATCATAAATTCTTTATCAACAGAATTGGCAGATGTGTTTTTGTTTGCTCCTTCTTTTAGGGAATTATGGAAAGGAATTGAACAAAGGTATAGAGAAAGTAATGGCCCTCTCATTTTTTATCTTTGAAGGGAGATTGTGGATCAAGGTAAGGAAATCCTTCCATAATGGATTTTTCAACAAAATTAAGAGAATGTGGGATTAATATGCTATGTTGAAACCTACAATAATATGTAGATGTGGAGGCTCACGAATCATAGCACAGGAGATTTATCAAGAATAGTAACTAATGTAATTTCTTTCAGGTTTAAATGTTAAATTTGATCATGTTGGGGATCAAATTTTACTCATGGATCCTTTGGCATTAGTACATAAGGCTTATTCGATTCTTTTGAAGATTGAGAAATAGAGAGATGCAACTATGGAAAAACAAAATGACTTTGCCAATATTACTACCTCAACTTCCAAATTTCAAAACACTCATTTTGACCATAATAATAACAAGAAAAACAGTAAGGCAAGCAAGAATAAAGAAGACAAATATTGTACATTTTGTAAGAAAGGGGGATATGAAAGATTAGAATGCTTCAGGTTGAATGGCTACCCTAAATGGTATAAAGGTAGGAAGTTCACGAGACTTAGAAAATCTGCAGTTTAAACAAATCTGACTCATGAGGTGCAGACACCATTGGAAGAATCAGATTTAGAATCATACATGAAGGAAAACGTCAAACAAGCTATACAGTTAATGTTTCAGAAAATTCTAAACGAAAAACTGATACCAGACTGTGGATCAGGTGGAACTGATTTCACTGCATTTGCAGGAGCCTGTGTAGGAAAGTCTCATTCCACATCTGATTCTATAAGTTTTGAACCATGGATTATAGATTAAGTGGAAATAACACATATGAGAAATTCATTGTCTCATATGAATAATATTGAAAAGCTGTATTTTCCTAGGTGTGTATATCTGCCAGATGGTTCAATCAAAATTGTGACTCACATAGGAGATGCAATTTTTAGTTCAGGGTCTAGGATATCATAAGTGCTTTATGTGCCACAGTTTAAGCATAACTTTCTATCAGTTAGCAAATTACTCAGGATCAGTGCTTCAGTGTCTATTTCTTGCCTAAGAATTGTGTTTTGCAGGACCAGAATTATGATGAGGTGGTGGCAGTTGGGATTTTAATCAATGGTTTATATTACATTACTCAGTCCTCATTTGATCCTTCAATATTGCAACAATTTAGCAGTACTTCTTATTTTGTTTTTACTGTAAGTAATAGCCTAGAAGGCAGTGTTGAGCTCTAGCATACACGATTAGGACATATGTCTTAAGGCATGTTTGAAATTTTCCCCATTTGAATAAGATGGTTGTTTGTGATACTTGTCACAAGGCAAAGCAAGCTAGAAAACCTTTTTGTAATAGCAACATTCAATCAACAAAGCTTTTTGAATTGTTGCACATTGACTATTAGGGGTGATCGAGGCTTATCTTTCAATCTTAAGATTGATCCTTGGAAACCGGTCAAATAAATTTGTACCAAGGATTGCAGTACAAGATGCAACCTCGGGTCGACTCTCAAGGAACCAGTGCAGAATTGATCCTAAAACTAGCCTAATGTTTGAATTATGCAA
>JAOTIZ010021947.1:0-10250 GCA_027123425.1 Erythroxylum panamense | reverse complement strand
TGGGTTTGCCTAATCACAGACGAACTCCAATGCAGAAAATGACCATATTCCTACAAAGTTTGCTCTTAAGAACTATTTCAATGGCCGCAAGGAATTCAGAGGTTGGTAAATAGAAAACCTGGTTTCTCATTTCTGGTTCATTCAGAAGCAACTGGTTTCTAATATCACTGTAGATTCACTTCTCCCAACTCCAAGTATGAGGCAGCTCAGACTAGGGAAGGGGAAGGCCATTAGAAGTTTTTACTCCCATCCCATCTCCCAAGATTACACGTCGCACTCCAAGTATGAGCCTGCAACTGCAAATAAAAGTCCAATTTCTGATTATTTGCACGCTTATTCCCCGAAAACATAGTAATGGAAGAAGCCCAATTCACCAAATTGAATCTTTTAATGAGACCGTGTTCGAACTCTCGCTATTTCATTTGCAAATTGGGTAATAAGCAAACTACAGCAGAAAATACTGAAAAGAACATTAAGTTGAACCGGATAATGAGAGGATCTTCTCATCGGTGGAATCATCGTTAGCCCATCCCACAAGTATCACAGAAGATTTTGTATTTCTTCTCTTTGTGATAGTGCGTGCAGTGGTCTTTGAGTCCAACAAACACATACTGTTATTCTTTTTCTTGGGTGGAATTCGTTACTTGGAATATTTCTGTAAAAAGTTTACGTTAGATATGAAATATGGTTATAAATGTATTAAACAGATTAAAAATTTACCTGTTGTTCGCTAGTACGCTCATGCAGGTTATTTTTATAACTGCATTCCCCATTCCACACGTAATGGATGCAGTGGTGCTTGATGCTCTGTAAAAAGTTACTTGAAAAGATGATGTATCGTTTCAGCAACATTTGTAATGGGTTCTTACGCTCTTCACTTCCCTACAATTCACACTCATCATCATCATCGGAGCAGCTCCCATCTTTGCCTTGATGGTTGTTTCCGGTGTCTTTTCTTCTTCTTACATCGTATCTATAAAAATTTATGTAAACAATTAGACAGTGTTTATTAAACAAACGAGAATCAGAATTTTTACCTTGAATAATATTGGCTGATATGGTGTTGTAAATTACTGTCGTTACTGCAACGCATTCCACATGTATCATGAACTTGGATACAGCGGCGCTTGAATATAACCCTATTGAATGTCTACTTCTCGTTCTCGTTGTTACATTCCCTACAACTGCAATCTTCAACATCTTCAGGCTCCATATATAACAAAATGCTGAGTTCCTAAGTTTTGTCTTCCAGTTAAAGTGAGAGGATATATATGTATAGAAGTTTTCGAAGTATCTGGTGTGTGAAGAACACTGCATTTCGCACATGTTAACAAGAAAATCATGATCCATCCGAGCCATAAAGCACTTCTGGTGAGAATTGCATGATCTCTAGTTCGTGAGAGCATCTGCAACGCGGCTTGCATGATTTTCTTCTATCCAATCAAATTAATCATTTGGTTCAATTTCTGTTCTAGTCCTATTCTACTTGGATTCTAGTCCGAGAAAACTAAGCCTAAGCTTGAGCCCAAACGCGAACTTGGTCAACCAATCCAAAGCTCAACTCTGCCTTCATTTTCGGCTTAACAATCAAGCCCGGCCTAAGCGGTTATAAACTTAACTAAGTCATTTTTTTATTTTTTAAATTAAAAAAAAAGATACCAGTTTTGGGTTGGATGTCACGCCCATTTAAGACCCGATTGAACTTGGACTCAAAGCCTGAAAAGATCAAGTTAGGCCCAAAAGTGAAATCCAGTATACGACTATCAATCTCCGTGAAGCATCCACGATTACCGAATCCATGCCGCCGATCACCGTTAGTCTTCTGTCCTTCGTGTCCATGGAAATAGTCAATCTCTGCACGTATAGTAATACTAAACAGAGTAAACAAATTATCCTAAAAACGTAATAAAAGAGGACGAAGCAAAAACAAACCTGGAGTTCCACTTTCAGAGCAAGTTCCTGCAAAAGAAATACAGATCCCAGATTAAAAAAAGCCAAACTCAAAAACTGCAGCGAAGCAAGCAGCCATCATTGCAAAATCACCAACCCCAAATGTGGGTCTCACCAGTTAGAAGTCAAGTGACTTTAACTTACATGCTTTCGAATGGGGAATAAAAAGAGGTGAACTTTGTGAAGAAAGAGCTGACAGCGGCTGCAAGAAAAATAAGGCAAAAGGCCAGCGATGAGAAAATCAGGTGACAGTCTAGTGGAAAGAGAGACGTAGTAAGAAGCTAGAGCACAGAAGAGGAGACAGTAGCAGGAACTAGGAACAGAGGAAGACACGAGAGTATTTAACAACAAATATAAAAAACGATGCTGTTTTGCTCTACGAACGAATGACGTGGTTTTAATCTAAATAAAAAATAGTTTAATTATAAAAACTTTTAATTAGTTCAATTTTTAATTTTTAGTTAAATTTATTTTAATAATTTTTATTGTTAAAGATAGATTGATTTATTCATTAATTATTTAGTTTTTATAAATTAATCGATTCTTATAAATAAAAATGAAATAATTAATTATTATTTAATAATCTTATTTAATTAAACTTAATTTTTTTAGATAATCTCTTTTAATAATGTTTTCAATTTTTAATTTTATTCAATTATTAATTTAATGGAACCTTTTAAATATTAAATTGTAATTTTATTAATTTATTTTTAAATATTAATTTTAATATACAAATTTTAAAATTCAAATTGAATCGAATTAGACCTAATACAAAATTATATTAATTTAAATCAAATCATACTGAATTTAGGTCTCAAATGACTTTTAAAAATACCTAATAATTTTAATTTTAATTTTTAAAATTAATTTTATAAATTTTAATTATCAATAACAATTCTTTTAAGTTATTATATATACAAATTTTTCATATTTTTACACGTAACCTATCATACTTTTCTAGTTAAAGTTTGTTATTTCATACTTTTAGCATCTTTCATCATACGTTTTTTTAGTTGGTGCAAACACACATAACATTTCTTTCAGTCGTGCCACATGACACATGAAGTGCAAAAGCAATCATGTGGACACCGACGCGAAGTTGTTAGGAGAGGTTAATAGGCGCAGAAAGAATGACTTGTGAAACTTCTCCAGGTGTTGTTTACTGATCTGAACTCCTTCGATTAACTTGCATTAAGTAGCAGGATAATTGTCGGCAGATAGGAGAGAGCATTCAAGCCTTGGTGTAATCTTATTAGATGGCCGGAGGACGACGTCGATCCAGCCACCTCTGGACTAACAACAACAAAAGATTGGACCCAGGCTATTTTGCCAAACCTAATGCTAAACTTTTTGGGTAGACTGTCATTCTTCAGATGTCTCTGATAAGGGGTTTGCTACTCATCATGTACTAGGCTTAGATTGGTGATCGGAATTCACCGTATATATTCTCTTAGATGATGCTAATTACTAATACAACAATAATTTTCTAAAATCAAATTCTATAATATCCTTGCTTTCAAATAAAATAATAACAAAATTTTTTAAAAAGCTTATTTATTTATAAATGATAAAATAACAAATAACAAATACATAAATAAAAAACTAAACATGATAACAAAAGAAAATGTTATTTTTAAATTAAGAAGAATTTAAAGTAACCCATATTGGTGGAGGCCATATCAACTGATTAGATGTATAATCATCAAATCTATAAATATCTTTCTCCACCATATCATAAATACCAAAATCGTATCCACCTCTAACACCTTCTTTTAGAAAATCAAGATTATCTGTAAAATATATTTTATTTCCTCTACATCCCGCCGGTAAATTATTTGATGATATAGAGAATGAACTATTTAATCCCACAAATACCAACCCACCTTTAATATCTGACAACTCTGACCATGATTTATCACTTCTATGTAATTTGTAGACATTAAAGTATTGAGTTATTTCTCTTCGTCGTGCTTCGTCCCATTTAAATCTCCGTAGTATTAATAAAATTTGACCGGAATGCTCTACCAAATATGACCAAAAATACCCATATCTACCTTTTGGGAATAGTATAACCTCTGTGAGTTTTGGTATCCAAGAACTAACATCAAAAATTGAAAGATTCATCCCACTACTAAAACCATATAATTCGTCATTATGAAAAATAATATCGTCGTAATTTGTTTCATCATCTATAGTAATCCATTCTGTATCTCCCCTCCTGCAAAATGCCAATTCAAAGTACTGATTGTATACTGAAGCAGCTATGTAGTCATTTGAGCTCGGATTAGAAGATAAAATAACCCTATGTAATAGATCATAATTTGCATCAGAAGAAGATCCTGTTAAAATTTTCTGTGCACGAAAATCCCAATATATGAGTTCTTCATCTTCTCCTGGCTGATATCTCATAACATCAGGGAACTTGCGTCTTGGTGGAAGCTGCACTTGGGCTTTTGTAATGGGATTTATGAGATTAATCGTAGTAGATATACGATCAACCACAACGAGCCAACCGTGTGAAGAACCTTTAAATAATTTCCCTTTGGCTTCTTCCAGATCTATACTATAAAACTTATTGTTTAGTAAGTTATGCAATCCATAGGATGATGAGACGGTATTGGATATATAATTTGGTACCACCAACCATGGTATTTCATTCTGATTAGGTATCTCAACCATAGATTGCCAAATTTTGCAAACACAAGAAAAACGTAATTTATCAGTGCACACCACAATCTTGTCTTCAATAATGTTCAATAACTCTGGTGGAAGATTTGACCAACATCTATTTGCATTCTTCATAACTTTCCCTAAGACCAAAACAAAAAACAAAGGAAAAGTAGAAAATTATAATTTCTCCAATTTAGAAAATAAAGAAATCATGTTAATACAATAGAATAAACATACCTTTGCTAGTAGTTGAGCTTAATAAAAATTATAATTGAGAACAAAATACTTCAACTCTAATTTCTTTTATATTGAAAAATAAGTCAGAAGTCTTCTTTTATATTAAGTCTAATTGTGAAAAGATAGTTTAATTTAAATTAAGAAATTGAATTTGATTCATAGTTAATTTGTGAAAATATAATCCAACTTAAACTAAAAAATCTGAATTGATCAACATTTAATTTAAAAAAGATAGTCTAACTCAAATTAAAAAACTAAAACTCATTAGTATTCAATTAATTGTTTTCTCGTGATAGTCCTTTCTTTTCTTTACTCTTTAGTTTAGTTTAATAAGAGAAGTGACTTAAGAGTCCTAACAAAGTTCATATCGGATAATGATAAAAATAGTCCTACTCCAACTTCTTTTAAACCATGTCGTTTATAAATATAAAGAAATCATTTGTTCAGTTTATTAGTTCGAGTTTCATTATATATTGATGTGTGCGTGGCCCAATGGATATCCTTAGCATCCACAGGATACAAATAGATGGAACGGACTTAGCCGTAATTATTAATATTTAAATATTAATAATGCAATCTATTTAGTAACTTTAGTTTAGTTTAATTAAATAATAAAATAAGTAATATTTGTATCAAATACAGAGGCAGCGAGTCGGAGAGCTTTTCCTAGCTAAAGCTAAAGGCAACATATCAAAAAATTTACTCATATTTCAAAGAACAGTACATTCCAAACATTACAGAAAATATTAAATATTAAAGCTTGATATATCTAGTCAGCTATTTCCACCATTTTCTTCCTCCGACGAATCACTCGCAACATATCTATAACAAAACAAAATAAAAGAAATTAAATATATTAATTAATAGAATAAATAAATAAACCAATTTTAATTTTTACCTGGAATGATGAACTTCACTTGTATGCTGTTGTAGGTTGTTTTGGTTTGTGCAACCCATTCCACATACTTCACAAAAGACTTTGAACTTCTCATTTGGGTGAGATGCAACGCAGTGATCTTTCAGACCTTTTTTGCTGAAAGTTCTATCTTTTTGGCAAACTGTGCATGGGAATTCTTGGACACCTGCAGCCTCCATTTGTAAATCAAGAAAGATAGAAGACAAAAAGATAGAAAATTTCAACGATCATTGGCAATTCCTAAAGTTAGTATATATAAAAAAATTTCATACTTTTCTTACTGTATATCTAATCAGTCATACTTTTAGTATTCATCACCTACTCAAACATACTTTTTTAGTTGGTCCAAAGACACTTAAAATTTCTTTCAATCGTGCCACATGAAGTGCACAAGCAATCATGCAGACACCGACACAAACTTGTTAGGAGATGTGAAAAAACTAGTGGCAGTTCCTTCATAATTACATCATTACAGTCACATGTTATTTATTAAAAAAAAATGACAACCTATGAAGCAAAGCAAAACAAATAAGAACTATGCACTAACCTCAATTCGCAGAAGAAACTCAGTATTTCAGGCTTTGTTGAAGGAAAATTTAGGGGAAATCTCTAAATTAATAGCATCCACTTGGAAGTCACGGTAAGCACCATCGGGACCCATGGGAATGCCTGCCTGATATCAGAAAGAGAGAAAAGAACGCAAAGAAGACCAGTTTATATACTCATTGACTTAACAAAGATAACTTCCAATAATTCACTTGCTGATCAAAGTGAAATACCATGACGTTATCAAAAATGAGGCAAACAAACTCATTAAGAGAGAGAGGGGGGGAAAGGGGGCTGTGTGGAGGAAAGCTATGAAGCAAAGCAAAACAAATAAGAATTATGCACTGACCGGCCACTTCGCAGAAGAAACTCAGTTTTGAGAAAATAGAGCAACAAGCCATATTAACTACTTAGTATGGTAAGAAGAAAAACTTTTTAAAAGCAATTATCAATTGAGTGATCCATTAATAAGCAAAAAAAGCTCAAAACCCTGTCACATAGAAGAGAAACATATGCTTAATTTTAGTAGAATGAAGCAAGTTCAAATGTTTAACTCTTAAAAGTGTTGATAGCTGATGTTAAAAGGAAGTGAACGAACCAGACTAGTTTAAAAGAGCTAACTTAATGGTGTCATATTCGATGAATTGGAATTGGGACTTTTCTTGACAAATTCATGACGGGACTTTTCTTGACAAATTCATGACGGTTTATACAGTACTTTTGGATGCAGAGGGGAATGCAATGTTCATTAAAGGAAAAAACAAAACAGGAAAAGGTAGAATTCACCACAATCCAGCACTAGTGCATGTATACATGTATATATATATATATATATAGTGCAGAAGTAAGCCTTGAAAAGGATTTGGGTAAAAAAAGAAGTCTACAACAACCTGAGGGAGAACCAAACAGGACTGGCTGAATAGAAGCCATACTCTTGTTTGACACAAGTAATCAACAAATTAGGTAGTAGTGTATAAGGGACTAACAGAAGAAATTGCACAGGATACTAACTAAACAAAAGGAGATTGACGTGCACATACGGATGTTCTCATCTTCTCTAGCCCTTTAGCATTTTTCTGCTGGATCTGTCGTTGGAGGACCTCATGCTCCTCTGACATTCTGAGTCTTCTAGCTCGAATCTGAGACTATACAGGAGCAAGAGTCTGCATGGCTCTTAGAGTGGCTGTGGCTTGTCTTTTCACAGATTGCCCCTGTATCAATGTCTTCAACCTCACCAAACCTCTCAGAGCCCGCAATGCTCTTCTTGCCTGAGAGTAAGAGCAAGAATCTATTTATTAAATGTAGTAAATAACTCCCTAGAGAATGGTACAAAGAGGATATGAGGTGTTCCTTAACATCCTACAGTGTACATCTTAATCACTCTGAAAGTTTCAAAAGGAGACCAGAGCTTTGCCTATAAAAAGTCTTGACCAGTTGCAACCAACCAATGCAACTCATGAAGCATCAAATTATCAATGGGCAAGAGATCTGAGTACGTTGTAGTCACATTTTGACCGAATACAGCTTTCACATCCAAAAATGGTGCAGAAGATGGGGTTTAAAATGATCTTATTTTCAACCTTTTCTCGCGAGAAAAGCAAAAACAGGATCACCAAACTACAGTAAGTCCTAAATTACCTCTCTCTATACAAGAAACCACTCAGCATGAATTTTCAAGTTTTTAAAGCATGTAGGGTGTTATGTACCATGTATCCTCTAAATGCTGTTTGTAACCTGATTACTGCTATTTCTTCCTTTGATTTCCCGGAGTAGCGTGCAACAGTTGTGAGCCAAGCAACCTCAGCAGCAGCCTGGGCAGCTGCAAAACAGCTGCCTCAGCAGCTACAGCAGTGGCAATTGCCACGGAATAGGTATGTTTGCTCTGCTTATTCTCAGCTTGATTCAATTTTACACCTTCTAATGGAAGGGAAGGAGGTGGTGATGGTGGAGGAGGAGGAGGAGAAGCACGAAGACCAAATGAAGTAGTGTTTTCAGAAAAGGAAGCAACCCCATTCTCATTATCTTTATCTGAAAGCTTCTTGCTTGATTTCGATTTCTAGTGGGACAAAAAGGTTAGATAATCGGCCAAAAAGTTGAAGAATAGCAAATGACATGAAGAACATATCAACATACTAAGAAATAGGCAAATAATAAGCATACCTTGGAGGAACTGAGAGCTTTCTTCAAAGCGGAGAACCAACCTCCTTTTTCCCCCATCGCCTAAAGACTAAGCATTCTCAAGCTAAACCTGAAAATTGAATCCCAAAGTAATGCAGGTCACAAGACAAAAAGAAATGAGAAGGAAGAACCCTGTTACATTGGAAGCACAACTTAATAGATAATACAACACCCTGTTGACCGTTAAATCGCTCAAAACTGGAAACTACCATTAGGGACGAAACAGTTGAAGGTAATGATATGAAATTAATACTTCAGCCCTAAGAACATGTTTACCAAAAAAAAGAAAAGGTCAAAACTTTCACAGGAATAGGATCGAAGCCATAGCACAGATCTGAAACAACCACCTCCATTAACGACATTAATGAGCTTTGTTTCCGATGAAGTTAGAAAGGAACAAAAACCAATCAAGCCTGGTAAAATTAGCTACACTTCTAACCATTATGCAGTCTGATCAATAGATGGTCATCGACCCAGATGCCAAATTGGCAAGATCTTGAAAGAACACACAACACAGCTCAAAAATTTTCAGAGTTAGAAACAACCCAGAAAGGAAAAAGGACAAGAATCACCTCCAAATTAAAAAAGAAACAAACTTTTAACAAATGTATCAACCAAGAAACAACCAAGGAATTTACGAAATGTTTTTCCCTATTAAATGAACGGGGTTTTAAAACATCCTCTCGAAAGAGCTATCCACAGAACAGTTCATGAAAAGACGTCTTCTGTGATAAAGAGATCGAGAGAGAATTGAAGGGACAGAACAGATCTCGCCAACATTTCGGTAATGGAAGAATCAATAATAGTTCTGGCTTCTGGGTTAGGGTCGTTCTTTGGGTGGACCCCACTGCAAACTGGATTTTAAGATTATCCCCCAAAATCAACAACCAACAGCGACAACGACATCATCGTTGTTATCAACAACATTAACAGAATCTTCGCTGTCCTTTCACTTTTTAACCTTTCTCAGCCAAAAAAAATTCCTTATGTTTGGGGGAAACCAAAAGATTAGAAAAAATGTTAATCCTAAAAAATAAAGTTTCAACTTTTCAATGAAATCCATACACATTCTTGAATTTGTTATAATTAACCTGTAATTTAACCCGCCAGACAGATCATAATTGTTATTGTATATCTTCACATACCTGCATCAAATGCGCGTAGATCACACGCTTGTGAAGAGCACTATAGTGTCTTCTTCTTCTTCAAGCAAAGTGTAGAAAGAAAGAGACAAGTGCCATTATGAAGTCACAAACATGACACTACACTTATTATGTACAACGGCATGTTTCTTGCTTGGTGGCTATTGATCACATCACACGCTTGCCTCTTTTTCGCAAGTTTAGTGGGGGAAAACCATCACGAAAGTTTGATGATTGACAAAAACAAGTCCTTAATGCATCATAATGAATCAAGGGTTTTTGTTGTAGAACCCATAAATCATGAAAAGCTCTGTACTTGTAGTATATCAATGTCATAAAATCATCATGGTCATCATTTCAAGGACATCTGAAACCGGAGTAAGGTGATACATTAGAGAGCTAAACGCTTCATGGATACATGAGTGCTACTTTGAATGTGAAGTTTCCTGCAAAATGAACAAAATGAAGTTAATAGTGAGAACAGTACATCTTTTTTTCTTGTTTTCTTTGATTGGATATGGAACATGTTCTGAAATTCTTGCAGTTGATATTACTTTTGTATCACACAAGCATGGGTTGCTTCAATTTACAGAAAGAGCAGTAGCTCTTGT
>JAOTIZ010021917.1:0-10251 GCA_027123425.1 Erythroxylum panamense | reverse complement strand
ATCAAAGGGGTAAGCAAAAGGGTTATGAGAATTTGAAGAAGACAATGGTTGTAGAGAGGCAGAAATGAAATTCTCTATTTATAGACTATTTGAAAACAGCTCTGTGGAAATCTCATGCAGGAAATTTACAAGAAATTTCACATCTTTCCTTACAAGCCGTTGTTGTTGGTAGACATGTGATAATAAAAGTTGTGGTAGGTAAACATTTATGAAAATAGAGGAAGAAGTGGGACTTAGAAAGGAAGGGTGTGGGACAGAAGTGGGACTCATTCACCACTCACGTCTATAAAGTTGTCATCAACCTCGCTTTTACAGCTTGCATGCACTTTGGTCCAACTTTTGAGAAGACGGTAACTGGTAAACGGAAAATGCAAGAAAGAAGTTGTAAGGTGGCAGTGCGGAATGCTGGAAGCCGTGTGAACACTTCCAGTTTTTTCACAGCCATATTTTGCTGATGAAAAAGCAACCACATCTTATTCTGGACTTAGTGCAAAACATCATCACTTTGCTATTGAAAAAAATCATATCCTCCGTTTTCAAAAAATTAATTTTCGAACGAATCATTAAGTAAAAAACATATATTCTTTTTCGTGCCTTTAACCACACGTATATTCTCTGTATAACCATAGTCTAGCAAACAAGACACACTCTCTTGACTGCCAAATAAAAGCAAGAAGTTCAATGTCTGCTCATTGTCCAGTAATTTCAAACAGCAAAGAACACAACCATTAACAATATGGCAAATCTGATACGGACTTTTCTCCAAAATCAAATTCTTTTTACGACTTGTCGCTGAAGACAAATTACTCACAAAAATGTTTCTTTCACGTAAGGGAATCATCAATTTAAGAATTGATGAGTATGTCTTTGTTGGCTGTAATTGAGACACTTAAGAGAATTTAATTACAAAACTAACAGTTCAATTAAGGAACATCACCGTTTCTAAGAAAATCAATTAAAGACATGAGAAAAAATTACAATGGAAGTACTTTATCAATTAAAAATATCAAAATATGTGGACTGTCGATAAATTTCAGGTTACTTTGAGATTATTTCAAGTACTAACCGGTGAATTTTTTTTAATCTTATGCCATAATGGATAAAATATGTATTATTGGTTATTTTTAATAAGTATTTCTTAAAAAAATTAAAAATCACATTTAATTAAAACCCTAAAATTTTTAATTTTTATTAAATAAATTATAAAATTATAACCAAATCATCTAAAACAAGGAAGAATTTTTTTATTGAAAATTGTATGTATCTCTTAATTTATTGAAAGAATCATTGAAAGATTTAAGACATGTTTTAACAATCTGCATTTCATTTGAAGGCTTACCTTACAATTTTTTATTAATTGCACTATTTCTATTATAATCTAATAATGCTTAAGTTATAAAATATTAAAATTCTTGTTTAAAATAACATTTGAATATTTAACAGTAGATTTTGATCATTTTTGAAAATTTAAGTAATTATATACGTAACTAATGCCTTAAATATATTTTTAATAAAAAGAGTTAATACAAAAGAAATAATTAATTACGAGAGAATGAAAAAATATGTCTTTGTGAGAAATGTTTTAAAGAAGAGATATATGAAATTGTTTGTGCATTAAATTTGTTAAGAACATCACTAAATTTAATACACAAATGAAGTTGACTTGATCTTACCGGTCCACCCGATCCATCTTCAAGTTATCATTGTCTTCGGTTGGTCTTTGAGTTCTAAGCTTTTGAGTCATTATTACTTGCTCATTTTCATCCTTTCATTTCTTTTTCCTCTCTTGACTTCATATTCAATTCAGACTGAGATCTGGAATCATCTCTATCGGATTGGAAACTGACATCAGTATATCCGCTTACTACAAGATCACCTTTTTTATATATTAGGAGTACATCCTTAATTCTTTTCAAGTACTTAAGGATATTTTTGACAGTCACCTAATGACCGTTACCAAAGTCCGACTGATATCTGATCGTAACACTTAGAGTACGCGATACATAGATTCTAGTACATAACATAGCGTACATGATTTATCTTATAGTCGAAGCATAATAAATCAAATTTATGCGAGTTCTCTCATCTTGCGTCTTTAGATACATAGATTTAGAGAGTGTAATCCCATGTACCATGGGAAGAAAATATTTATTTCATTGCTCCATGCTAAACTTCTTTATTAATATTTTGTTAATCATTTTTATTAATATTTTGTTGATGTGAGTAATTGATTGAGTGATATAGATATTAAGATTTGTAGAAATTACATCACATCAGTTTTACATAGTTTTTTAGTATCAAATAAGTAATTATATTTCAGGTATATAATTATTATTGTGTTTATCACATAAGACCTAAAAATTATATTGAAAAAAATTTAAGGTCTTTTAGAATTTATATATTTAATTAAAATTTTAAAAAATTACATATTTAATTAAATAATAATATTTTTAACTATATAATTATTATTGTGTTTATCACATAAGACCTAAAAATTATATTGAAAAAATTAAGGTTTTTGAGAATTTACATATTTAATTTAAAATTTAAAATTTTACATATTTAATTAAATAATAATAATTTTAGCTTTTTCTTAATTTTGAGTTGTGGTATAATATAATAATAAAAACGAGAGAAGAAAATTCAGAAATAATTGAGAGGAAATAATGGTATAACCACCGAAAACAACAAAATAGGTCATAATTTGGACTCAACAGTAGGCCTTGACTGAGTTTTCCATCACATGCGAGACTCAAATCGTCAAACGTCTTCACCAATCAGAGCTCATTTCAGCACCAACAAGCAGCTCTATGACCCACTTCCCAGCTGTGCAAATCTTCATGCCAAAACCTCTGTCGGTGCTCCCAGTCCCCGAGAGCCAAGTAAAAGTTAAAGAAAATATACTACACTGTCGGTGCTCTCCGAGAGGCAAGTAAAAGTTAAAGAAAATAAACTACACTGTCGGTGCTCAGAGTTCCTTGTTATTGGTTCGTGGAGTGAATGGCGTGAAGTCAGTGTATGGGAGCTAAGTGTGGGCTGTTTTGATCAGTGTATGGGAGCTAAGTGTGGGCTGTTTTGATGAGTGTGTATGTTGAGTGGCGAATGCTTCGTTTTTTTTTTTTTCCCCCCCCTGGAGAGTGGAAGTGAATGGAGGGTTTAAACGTGAAAGTGGAGAGGATGCTGCACAGCGTTTTTGGTGGAGGCCTGCTGTTGGTGTTGGAGAGTGGAGAGGATGCTGCACAGCGTTTTTGGTGGAGGCCTGTTGTTGGTGTTGGAGAGTGGAAGCTGCGTCGTTTTGTGGAGGTTGCTGCGTTTCCCCCTCCAGTCTACTGTTTAATTTTCCATTCTTTTTCTGCCTTTTTTTCTCTTAAACACGCTAAACCCTTTTTGCTGCATTTTGCTTTCCTTTTTTCTGCGTTTTGTGGCTCCTTTTATTTTCCAAAACAACTCCTACATCTAAATATAATGTAAAAATAATAATTTAGTAAATATATATACCTTAAAGTGCTACACAATTGACCTAAATTTATGCATAAAATAATAGCCTATTAGTATCTCTATCATGCACTAACTTAATGGAGAGGAAAATATGAGTTAGAAGAGGAGAAGTGACATTAACATCATAAGTAGATCAAGCTCGTTATTTTGTGTGACGAATCATGCCATTAAATGATTGATAGTGTGTTTAGTGTAATACGAGAAATAACTCAACTAGTTAATCAACCAAAAATAATTAATATACTCATAATATTAATGTAGCATAGTGAAGTAACGTCATCTCCTTAAGAATGATGGTTTATCTCTTTTAAACTAATAAGTAAAAAAATTATGTTACTCATAATATTAACGTAGCATAGTGGATTTTTGTCATCTTTAGAAAAGATGGTTTATCCCTTTTAAACCAATACGAAAAAAAAATGCTAAAACATAATATTAAAAATAACAAAAATAAACTGAATTGAAATTAAAAAAAGAATTTATTTTCATCTTAATTTATGCAATTGATCATTGATATAAAAGTAATTTAGCCTATTCATAAAAAATTGGTTGTAGTGAAGGTCGAATAATTATTCCCTAATCAAAAAGCAACCTCATAGCTAGCTCGAAGACTCTGCGTTTTGTGCTTTTATTTCTCCTATGTACAGTCGTTTTATTCTTCTTCTGTCCCGTTGTAACTTCTCGTCGTTTTCTCTTCCGCTGCCCTCCTCTGCTGTCCTTCTCCCTTGCTTCTTCCTGCTTTGCTACGTCTATAAACAAATAAATTGCCTCTGCTCTATAATTGTGCTATATAACTAAACCAAGTCATCAAATTAATTTATTAAATATTATTCAAAAAAGGTAAAAATAAGAGAAAGTTCGTTTTCAAAAGCTTTCACAAATTATGAAGTGGAAAGAACAAAAGAATAAAATATATACAATAATATTAAAAATCTACACCTAAGATTTAAAAAATAATAAAATAGGAGCCTAATCTATAAATCATATAACGATAAAGATATAAAAATGATCAAATTCATTTAAATAAATATATAATAAAAATATTTTCAAGAGTTTTTAGATTTATCTTAACAATATTTTTATTAACTATATTTCATTTTTGAACAAATTAAAATTTTAATTCCTAATTTATAATAAATTATCAAAATAACCCAAATTTGATTTTTTTTAATATTTAAAAACTTAAGCTAACGCTTGTTATTAAATATAACTCAATGTCAGTCTTGTTAAAAATACTTGACATATCACGTTGATTCTCATTTTATCTATTGAGATATCATTTTATTGAGATAATATCTTAGCGCTTGATAAGGACAAACCTAACATATGATCTTTTTCTTGCATAACTATTCCAAATCTTTTTTTCTTCTTCTCGTTAGTCTTATGGGTACTAATTAAACGGTCATATAGGTAGAACGATTGTTTGTTTCCTTTCTCAATTTTCTAAGTCTTCTTTTTCCCGACAATCTGTCTTTATGCAGCTTTGTCCTATGAGTCATTAACAAAGTAACCAACGCTGTAATATGTTATTTAGAGTGATAAATTTTAGGCATATACAGTATGTAGTTTATCACTTGAATTCTTTAACATGGATTATATAAATATCACTAATTGAGTATAGGCAAATAGCTCCTAATTAACTTAAATTAGTAAGCGTAATTTCTCTTAAACAATACAATATGTTAACATGAGGATGAACATATTTACTAGTTATATTATCTGAAATTACCTTAATCTCAAGATGTTCTTTGAACTATAAAATACTTGGTATTTATATTGTATTTGCTGTATTATTTGTGTACTGTAGCTAGTGGATGTACATAAGTTGGTTTGTGCGTTTTGTGTAGGTAGCCTTGTCGTTTTTTCTTTCAGACACTGATGGTATAAATACCATCGTTTTTTCTGTAACCTTTAACACGTATGAAGTATCAGTGATAGAAAAATCACTTTTACCCAAAACTTAAATCCCTAGAATCTGTTCAACCAATCATAGACTTTATTGAGATAGATAAACTAAAGGGACTCTTCCTTTGAGAACCACATATATATGAGAATTTCTTCTTGTACAACTCAAACAAAAAAATCAAAGTACCAGTTGAAAAAAAAATATATGAAATATAAATTTCTTAATAGCATGATTAACAATCTTTTATGAAGATACAAAAAAGAAAAATCTGCAAACTACTCCTTATAGTTATAACGCCAAAATATCATGTTGACAATATAATTAATTAAAATATTATTATTAATTAATTAATTAATTAAAATATATTAATTAATTAGTTACAATATAGTTAATTAAAATATAATTTATAGTCATAATATAATTATTTATTTATTTAATAAATAAAAATATAATTAATTAAAATATTATTATTATGAATTAATTAAAATATCATTAATTAATTAGTTAAAATATAATTAATTAAAATATAATTAATTAATTAAAATATTGTAATTACCAATATATTATAATTAATTAAAATAAAATTAATTAATTACTTAATTAATTAAATATAGTATATATATATATATTTTTTTTAATATTTTTACAAACTAACCAATGATAATGATAATTATTTATTTCTTTTAATTAACTATCATAATTATAATAATAATATTTATTATTATTTTTTACTATATTTATTTTCATTCTTATTACTATTCTCTCGTATGAATCACTCGGCTCTTAAGTTTCTGTACGAACATATATCTCGTGAATTAATACTTTATTATTTATCTCAAAGATCTCGTAAATTAATTGGTACCACATCTCACAAAGCCCCAACCGTAATAATAAATGATAGCTTTTGATCAATGCATAGCCTACACCGACTAAGGCTTTCTTTCATGTTACTCTCATGACAACTTATTGCAGAGGTCACACGGCAAAATGATTGTTTATTTCCATTCCCAAATTTCCAAGTCTTGCTCTTCGGCTCTTCCTGTAGATCCACTTCTTTATGCACCTTTCTCCATCGGGTTATTGCCGTAACGTGTCAGATGGGTTATTATGATTCACGAATTTTTGGCTGTATATATATTTCCTTTAAAACTTCGATTATATAATTATAAGAGTTTGTTATAAAAAATTTTAAACCCTATTTAATTTAATAATATTTCAAACTTTTAAAAATAGCATTAAAATAATCTTATATTTAAATTTTTAGTAAAAATGGTTTTATATTAAATTTTTTGTTAATAATGTAGATAATACAACGAACTAAATTATATTAATATTTTTATCACATAAATATCACATATTATATGTGTGGCGTATAAATTTTATTATTTAATAAATTAAAAATACTGTAAATTACTAAACAAAAGTAAGAATTGCCTCAGCTCTATGATTGTGTTATATAAATAAACCAAGTTATCAAAATAATTATTCAAAAATAGTTAAATTTAGATAAAGTTCATTTTCAAAAACTTTCACAATCATATATTTTCTGTTTAAGCGTATATTTATTAAACGTATATTTTTTGTTTCCAATAATATGGAAGTCTTTCTTTTCATGTTACTCTCAATATTACTTATCCCAGAAGGCACATGGTACAACGATTGTTTATTTCCTTTCTTAAATATCCAAGTCTTCCTTGTCCAATAAGTCCATTTCTCTATCAACCTAATGGCAATGAAATCTTGACTATATATATATATATATAATGTATATTTGACTTGCTTAAAACTTGAATCATATAATTACAAGAGTTACTTATAAAAAGATTTCAAATTTCATTTAATTTTATAACAATAACTCAAAATTTAACTCTAACTCTCAATTTTTAACAAAACTAATCTAACGTCAAGTTCTCTGTTAATAATGCGGAGACATGACAAACTATACCAGATTAGTACTTTTATTATATTAATGTGGAGACATAACGAATTATACCAGATTGGTATTTTTATTATATGAATGCTACATTATTGTATTTCTTATGAATTTTATTATTTGATAAATTAAAAATATAATAAATCTTAAAATAATATTAAATGATCTAGAAAGACTAGGATAGTGCATAAATCTTAAAATAATATATATGTGACGTTTTATATATTCTCCTTGTTTTGTTGAAAGTTTAATTGATAAAATGGGTCCACCATCATAAACATGAAACGCCAAATCGATGAGAGCCTGTTATAAAATGCTTATCCTAGTTCATCATTTATGCGATATAAAACTGCACTAGAATTCATCTATAGAATTGTAGAAATGGCAGGGATAAGCTATCAACTGCGTTCAACAGTAATAATGGTGAAACTATTGTTATTACTATTACAAGGGTGGAGCTGCAAGGCTTGTTTGGAGGAGGACAGAGGTGCTTTGTTGCAACTCAAAGATTCATTCAATGTCCCATATGGTGGCTTTACCGAAGAAGGAATGATTTCATGGAGGAAAGAGGTTGACTGCTGTGAGTGGGTTGGTGTTGGATGCGACACCAAAACAGGCCGAGTCAACGAGCTCATGCTTGACTATTTTAGAGTTGGAGATTCTGTGGATAATTGGTACTTCAATGCTTCTGTGTTTCTTCCATTTCAAGAACTCCGAAAGCTTAGTTTACGAGAGAACAACATTATTTGCTGCATAGAGAATGAAGGTTCTTAATCATATCAACTTTCTTATCAAATCAAACATGATTTTGCTGTATCTTTTAATATTGCTGATTAATTTGTTTTGATTAAGTTGGAAACATGTGAATTCTGTAGGCTTTGAAGAATTGCAGAAGCTGAGCAAATTAGAGTTCCTGGAATTGAGTTATAATGACTTGAACATTAGCATCTTACCTTTGCTCCGTGGACTTCAATCTCTCAAAATTTTAAATATCGTTTATACTGAGCAAAAAGGGTCAATCAACATGGAAGGTTGGTGGTTCTTTTCTTTGATGACATAATTCATTAAAAGAAGTTAATGTATGTTAGACTTGGTTTTTAGTTTGTATTAGCATCTAACCAAATTTTCTTTTGTTTTATTTTTCTGGTTGCTCACAAGATTTGGTTGCCTTATCCAATTTGGAGGAGCTAGACATTAGCCTGAATAATGTTGATAAGTTTGTTGTATCTAAAGGTATACTGAATTCTGTATATCATAACATGAAAAGATTAAGATATTTACTGTTTGATTGTCAGAATTTTTTTTTTCCATATGAAAGTTACACTCAATTCACATCTACTTCAGTATAGACTCAAGGAAGAGTACAAATTTAAAACAAAAATATAATAAATAAATATGAAAAGATTATTATAATATTTATTAATTGATTGTAATAAATATTGTTAGATATGAATATTGATAGGTATATATATATAAGAATAGCAGATGATTACTTATGAAGAAGACAAATCTAAAGAAGAGTCATATTTCTACTTGTCATTTCAATTTACTTATGATTATCAGTAAATTACTTTTTGTAGATATTGAAGGTCTAAGTAATATAAGCGTTCTTTGGATCGGCGATTTTGGAAGCAAGTTTCAGCTACAATCATTGAGGGCATTCCCAAATCTTAAGTCACTTCATCTACTTGCGAATAATTTTACAACAGAACCATTGTCACAAGGTATGTAAAGAAAGTATCTTTAAAATAATTAAAGTTTTAAAGTTATAATTATCTTTTTTATTGTACTTATTAAAGTATATGTATATTTTAAAATTATATAAAAATTTTCTTTATGATAAAACCATTCTATTTATATACAAAATTATATCTAAGAACTTTTTTCCCTTGTATTATGCAGACTTATCTAATTTCAAGGATTTAAAAACATTAGATTTGATAATTGGCATGTTGGGAAATATCAATAATTTCTTAGAGTCCATTGCAAATATGACTTCGCTTGAGACTTTATCAATGGACTCTTGTCAACTCACTGGCAGCATTCGTGGTACCGAAGGTGAGTTAATTTTAATAACACAATTTGAACCATCTCCTCAATCTCTATCTCTCTAATCTTTTTCTTTATATTATATATTTAGGTTTATGCGAGTTGAAAAATCTTCGGAATCTCAATCTTTATAACAATAGTTTGAGTGGTGTCTTACCTCAATGTTTGGTGAACTTAACACTTCTTCAAGAATTGGATCTCTCACACAATTACTTCAGTGGAAACGTTCTCCAGGCTCCATTGATAGGTCTCACATCTATCACAACCCTATCAGTATCTTATAATCTGTTTAAGTTCTCAAGTTCACTCTCTTCATTTCTCAACCACTCAAAACTCAAGATTTTTATAGGTGATGAGAATGAAATCTTTGCAGAAACAAGGATGGTCAATCATAGTTTGACACCTAAGTTTCAATTAGAGACGCTTTCTTTACAATCCACTTCTAGAGGAGGATCATTTCCTCAGTTTCTGTACTATCAACATGATTTGCAATATCTTGACATTTCTGGCATTCCAATGATAGGATCGGGCTTTCCAAGTTGGTTATTAGAAAACAATACAAAATTGGAAAGGCTTCGTCTCTCAAATTGTTCTCTTTCGGGATCTATAGTTTTGCCAGCACATACCCCTAATGCAACTTTAAGGAGATTGGATATCTCCACCAATCAACTTTATGGTCGCATTCCAATTAAAATCGGTACAAATTTTCCAAGGTTAGAGTGGTTAATCCTATCAGAAAATGGATGTATGTTAGTGATGTCATGAATGTACCGATTTCAGGCGTAAGTGACCAAGGTTTGGAATCTAATAATACCTATCAGATTCATTACTTAGAGGAGAGTGAAGATGCGGAAGATTCAAGCAC